>PVKV010017309.1:0-48106 GCA_004027835.1 Alouatta palliata
ACACACACACACACACACACACACACACACACACTCTCACACATGCACATACACTAGCTTACACACTCACATGCTCACACACTTACAGACATTCGCATGCTTACCCGCAGCCATACGCACACATCCACATGCTTCCTTGTTCATACACACAGCCACACACACACTTTCTTGAACTCATACGTACAGACACACATACACACTCATGCTCACCACGGTCACGTATGCATAAACACACGATCACACACACAGTCACACACGTTCACACACTTCAAAACCCCCCAGAGCCAGTCTCTTTCTCATTCTCTGCAGAATGAAGACCAGATGAAGGAGAAACCCCACCCTCCCGCCCCCTCCTCCTGGGAAACTTCCTCCCTGCACCTGCCCCCCATACAGGGAAGGGTCAGAAAGATGGGAACAGTGAGATCAGAGGTGGGGCTGGGCAGCGGGAAAGTGCAGGCTTTGGGTGTGGGTAGCCTCGGGCTTGATTCTGGCTCAGACAGCTGCAGGATCCTGGAGTCAGGACTTCCTTTCTTCCCGCCTCTTCTCTGAGCTTTATTTGCAGGCAGGGACAACAGCTGGGCAAGGTGGCCATGGGATTGAGTGGGAAGAGCACCCAGCCCAGCCAGGCAGGCACAAAGCCTGTGTTACCTCGATGGTCTGTGCTGGGTGCTGGCGTGCAGTGCACCTGGTGAGCCTTCAAACACTGGCCACCCTTGAGAGCCACGTGTCCCAGCCAGGCACAGTGGCTCATGCCTATAATCCCAGCACTTTGGGAGGCTGAGGCCGGCAAATCGCAAGGTCAGAAGTTCGATACCAGCCTGCCAACATGGTGAAACCTCGTCTCTACTAAAAGTACAAAAAATTAGCTGGGCATAGTGGCGGGCACCTATAGTTCCCAGCCACTCAGGAGGCTGAGGCAGGAGAATGGCTGGAACCTGGAGGCAGAGGCTGCAGTGAGCCGAGACCACCACTACACTCCAGCCCAGGCAACAGAATGAGACTGTGTCTCAAAAAAAAAAAAAAAAAAGAAAGAAAGAAAGCCCCTTGTCCCTTGGGCTCCCTGATGGACACTTCACCTGCAAACTGACCTGTGACCATCAGATGAGACCCTGCCTGTGCAAAGGTGCAGCCACAGCTTAGCACACACCAGGGGCCCGTGACAGTGGTTCTCCTGTATGATTAACGTTGCTGTCGACCCAGGCTCTGGACTAAGAATAGCAGAGGGGAGCCAGCCTCCTTGGGAAAGTTTATTTCTGTGGAAAGTATAGTTCAGATGAGTGGAGGATCTGGCCTCGATTCATCCTCCCTCCCTAGCACTTAGTCAGAAACCAGGGAAGGGCCTTCTGGATGGAGGGGAACTGGCTCACAAGCGCTGGAAGTTTGCCACTGCTCCAAGTACGCTGTTCTCTGAAGCAACCTCTTTCCCCTGGGAAAAAAGCCTCCAAGCAGGGTGTAGGATAGGGCAGAGGGAATGGCTGCAGACGGCCCCAGGCCAGCCTCGTTTCTGTGCAGCAGGTTGAATGGCATCTCCCATTCATGTCCAGTGGAAACTCAGAATGTGACCTTTTTTTTTTTTTTTTTTTTTTTTTTTTTGTTCAAGACGGAGTTTCGCTCTTGTTACCCAGGCTGGAGTGCAATGGCGCGATCTCGGCTCACCGCAACCTCCGCCTCCTGGGTTCAAGCAATTCTCCTGCCTCAGCCTCCCGAGTAGCTGGGGCTACAGGCACGTGCCACCATGCCCGGCTAATTTTTGTATTTTTAGTAGAGACGGGGTTTCACCATGTTGACCAGGATGGTCTCGATCTCTTGACCTCGTGATCCACCCGCCTCGGCCTCCCAAAGTGCTGGGATTACAGGCGTGAGCCACCGCGCCCGGCAGAATGTGACCTTTTTTGAAAACAGGGTCTTTGATTCAGGTAAGAATGAAGATGACATCATACTGGGTTAAGGTGAGTCTTTTCTTATTTTCTTTTTTTTTTTTTTTGAGACAGAGTCTCACTTTGTCACCCAGGCTGGAGTGCAATGGCGTGATCTCGGCTCACTGCAACCTCCGTCTTCTGGATTCAGCGATTCTCCTGCCTCAGCCTCCCGAGTAGCTGGGATTACAGGCACATGCCACCACGCGCAGTTAATCTTTGCATTTTTAGTAGAGATGGGGTTTCACCATGTTGGCCAGGCTGGTCTCGAACTCCTGGCCTCAAGCAATCCTCCGGCCTAGGCCTCCCAAAGTGCTGGGATTACAGGGGTGAGCCACCGTGTCTGGTCCAAGGCAAACCTTAAATCCAATGTGAGTGTCCTAAAGAAAGCTAGAGAAGGATCAGCGACATTGGAGTGATACAGCCACAGGCCAAGGAACTCCAGGAGCCACCAGAAGCTGGAAGGATACTGGAAGTGACGCTTTGATTTTGGACTTCTGGCCTGCAGAACTGGGAGAGTAACACATTTCTGCTGTTTTCAGCCATGCAGTGTGTGGTAATTTGTTAGAGTAGCCATAAGAAACTAATACACCTTGCAAAGCATCCCATTTTACAGATAGGAAAACCGAGACACAGTGAGGGAAAAACCCTTACAGTGATCCCATTTTACAGATAGGAAAATCGAGGCACAGTGAGGGAAAATCCTTTGTCTAAAAATCACCACAGTTGGTTGGAACGGAAGGCAGGATTCCAGCCCAGGTCTGTGTGATCCCAGCATCTGGACCCTGGACCACTGAGTTCACAGAGATGGGGCATTTTTGCAGGGGAGACCGTGGTGAAAGAAAGGAATAAAGGCAAGTGTTGACTTCTTCGGAAGGCAGCAAACAGATGGGCAAGGAAGCTGTGGCAAGGGGTCTGGGAGATGGGACCCACTGTCTCAGGCATCCTCTCCTAGGTCCACTTTGGGAGAGGGTTGCTGAGAATTCCACTGGAGTTGTTCTCAACCCCTCCTCCACCCCTCAATCTGGAGAGTCACGGGGTGGTTGTGAGACAAAGAAGCAAAAGACCTGTGGTCACAGCTGACCAGAACATTCTTCCTGTCCTGGAGCTGCCCTGATCTTGCAGTGGGCAGTGAGCTACTATACCGGTCCTCCGGTCCTCCTCCGGGAGGGTGAGTATTTACCTAGAGGCTGGGCTGGGGCTACCAGCTAGGGAGCAAAATTTAAGGAGGCACTCGTTCTCATGGCCGTGCATGTTCAGGGTTGTGACTTGCGTGAACCTGCGAATGAGCGTCTCCTTAAAGATTGCACCTGGCTCGCCTGGCCCTACCCCAGGGGTAATTTATCAGAGGAACAGAGGGCGTTTGGGGCCCTTTGGCAGCTGGTAGGTGCCCCGTCACACAGACCTGGGCTCAAATCCTGACTTCAGCCACTTAGTAGATGGGTGACCATGCATGGGTCTGTTCTTTCACTTGAGCTCAGTTTTCTCATCTATAAAATGTGGATTAGAGAATAAAACTGACCTCATAGGAGGTTGTGGGATTAAATGAAGGTATGCACATAAAACGCCTGCCACCCAGTAATGTTAGCTTATTATTATCTTTTTTTTTTTTTTTTTTTTGGCAGCTTAGAAAGAGGAAGTTCGTGGGTTGCAAAGTGAGTAATGGCCGCATCTGGGAGCTGATCAAAGGTGGCCAGCTAAGTTGAGTTGCTGGCTTGGTGTATCAGACTTAACATCACTGGTAATTTCATTCTTTTCTTTCTGTTTGAGACAGTCTCACTCTGTTGCCCAGGCTGCTGTGCAGTGGCACGATCTCGGCACACTGCAACCTCCACCTCCTGGGTGCACTGGCCCACTTGACCTGCTTTCACTTTTTAAGCCCATTGATTTGCTCTCCTGTCCCTTGTTCCCACCCTAGAGAGAGAGGCATGCAGCCAATGTTCCTATTTGCTGTCTTTTTTTTTTTTTTTAAGGGCTGGGTTGCCACCTGCCCAAAGCAACACCCACCTGATTTTCCGGTGTAAACTGCAGCCCTCGTTTGCTTCCTTGAGCTTGGCCTGAACCCAGCACCTTAATCCGTAGCTTGGCCAGTCTCCCAATATAGATGCAGTGTGTACGCTTCCCCATTAGCACAATTATCACATCACTAATGAGGGCTGCTACCATTTATTGAGCTGTTACTGTATGCCAGGCTCTGTGCTAAAAGTTTTCCCCACATCATCTCGTTTAGACCTGGCATTAACCCGACGAGCAGAGATGATTTTATGAATGAGCACACTGAAGCAGAGAAGTGGGAGCTGCTTGACCAAGGTCACCCATTTGGGGAAGCAGGGTGTGAGTACCGGTGTGTTCTGCTTCTCTCTGCCGGCCCTGAACTTCCCAATCAACTACACTGCTCTTTAGTTACCTGCAACCTCGTCCCCTCTACCACTAAACAGTGGCTCCCATGTCCCCTAGGGCATTAGATTTTTGAGAACAGGGAGACACAATTATTATTTTAAAGAAATTATACAAACTGGTGGTGTGTGTTGGCTCATACCTGTAATCCCAGCACTTTGGAAGGTCAAGGTGGGAGGATCACTTCAGCCTAGGAGTTCAAGACCAGCCTGGGCAACATAGCGAGACAATGTCTCTGCAAAAGGATTTTAAAAATAGCCAGACATGGTAAAACACTTCTGTAATCCCAGCTCCTCAGGAGGCTGAGGTAGGAGGATCACTTGGACCTGAGAGGTTGAGGTTGCAGTGAGCCATGATCACACCACTGCACTCTAGCCTGGCTGACAAAGCAAGACCCTGTCTGAAAAAAAAAAAAAAGAAAGAAAAAGAAGAAGAAAAGCAAAGAAATTGTATGGGCTGGGCACAGTGACTCATGCCTGTAATCCCCGCACTTTGAGAGGCTGAGGTGGGCAGATCACTGGAGGCCAGGAGTTGGAGATCAGCCTGGCCAACACAGTAAACTCCATCTCTACAAAAAATACAAAAATTAGCTGAGTGTGATGGTGAGTGTCTATAACTCCAGCTACTCGGGAGGCTGAGGCAGGAGAATCGTTTGAACCTGAGAGGCAGAGGTTGCAGTGAGCGAGATGGTGCCAACTGCCCTCTAGCCTGGGTGACAGAGCAGACTGTCTCAAAAAAAAAAGGAAATGATATAAAGTTACAATTAAATAAATGATATTGAAAGACAAAAATAATAACACTAAAAATTGCTCACTCCCTAATTGATTTACTACATTCTCCCGTTACCTGTGCTCTTGAGATTATTATAGCTGTTTGGTGAAAATTCTGTGCAGTGTCTGCTCCTGTGCCTGTCTTTCCAACTCTGTGTTCAGTGACCTTACCTTGGGAGTTTGAGATTCACTTAGGTGGGAGTATTTACACCATGGAAATGGTAAACGCTATACACCAGGGTTTTCCTCCAGACAACAAGTTATTAAACATTGTCCAGCACCAGTAATCACAACATTTGTGGTAGGTATTATAAGCACCACCCTCACTTTTTTTTTTGAGATGGAGTCTCACTCTGTCACCAGGCTGGAATGCAGTGGCGCGATCTCTGCTCACTGCAACCTCCGCCTCCTGAGTTCAAGCAATTCTCCTGCCTCAGCTTCCTGAGTGGCTGGGATTACAGGCACATGCCACCACACCCAGCTAATTTTTGTATTTTTGTTAGAGACAGAGTTTCACCATGTTGGCCAGGATGGTCTTGATCTCCTAACCTCATGATCTGCCTGCCTCGGCCTCTCAAAGTCCTGGGATTACAGACGTGAGTCACCTCGCCCCGCCTACAAGCCCTTTTAACGGATGAAGCAACTGAGGCTTAGGAATACTAAGTGATTTGCCCAAGGTCAATGGCCAGAAAGTGGTAGAGCCAGAATTTGATTCCAGGTCATGTCATTTCTACCACATGGATATATCTTCATGATTGCTGAAGAAGGAAAAAAAAACAGAAGCTCACTCCTATCCAACCTACTCCCACCCTAGATGCTGCCGTGTGTCTGACTGGTAGAAGCAGAAGGTTGTTGGAGTTGATTCCGATAGAAGAGGAGTAAATCCTTGGCCTGGAAAGGAGGGAGAGTGAGAAAAAAGATGACAAGTGAAGTTTTAAACAGACTGAAATCTCATTCCACTCACTTGAGCATTCAAGACCTAGTGCTAAGTTGGCCAATTAAGGGTAATTTCATCTCTAGCGCCTCTTTGAGAGTTATTTAAATAAGACTTTAAAATTAATCTTTCATTTATCTCAAGAATGAAACAACATCCCTACCTCCTCCACAAATGGAGCCACTCTTTTCAAAAGGATGAAGTGTGGTGTTAAATTAACCTTCTTCATCCCACACCCGAGCTGCAGTTCTTCCTGAACTGTGTGGACCTAGCGTTAAGCTGTTGCTTCTTGCAGTTCCACAAGTATTTTTAAGTAGACTCAAAGTCCCTCTTGTGAATGAATTGTGAGCTCAGCAAATATCAGAACAGCCTAAAACTCATCAGTTGGTAAATATCGTTTGTGCAGTGTTTAAGAGGGCAGAGAACTTGGCCTGGGAGCCCTAGAAGGACATGACCCTTGCTCCTGGGAATTTTCTAATCCTGTTATGGTCTAAAGGCAAGCATCTACTAAATGGTTGAAGAAGTTAGAGAGGAAATGCAATTATTAAAGAGACATGGAGGACTATTCAACAATTATTGTTAGAGAGGTGCAAACTAAAACAACACTTAGAAATAATTTTATCATTGGGTGTGGTGGTGCACACCTGTAGTCCCAGCTACTTGAGAGCCTGAGTCAGAAGAATCACTTGAGCCCACGAAGCTGAAGCTACAGTAAGCTGTTATCATGTCACTGTATTCCAGCCTGGGTGACAGAATGAGACCTTGTCTTAAGAAAAATAAGAATAAGAAGGAAAGAAAGATTGTTTTTTTGAGACAGAGTCTTGCACTGTCTCCCGAGCTGGAGTGCAATGGCACAATCTCAGCTCACTGCAGCCTCCGCCTCCCAAGTTCAAGTGATTCTCCTGTCGCAGCTTCCCGAGTACCTGGGATTACAGGCACCTGCCACCATGCCTGGCTAATTTTTTGTATTTTTAGTAGAGACAGGATTTCACTATGTTGGCCAGGCTGATCTCGCACTCCTGACCTCCTGATCCGCCCGCCTTGACCTCCCAAAGTGCTGGGATTAAAGGCGTGAGCCACCACGCCCTGCTAAAAGAAAGAATTTTTACAAGATTTCAAACCAGTGAATTAGAGGGCCAAAAAAAACAAAAACCCACCACCACCACCACAACAAAAACACCCAGTCATGTTCAAGGCTAATGAGAATTTGGTGAGCAGAATGTTTTTCATTCGGGGTAAATAGTGCAACCTTTTAGAAAGACAGCAGGTAGAAAATGCCTGTCCCCACCCTGATGTTGACTGCAGACTCCTTCAGCTGCAGTGTAAGAAACTGTCTTCCTTCATTTGGGCTGCTATAACAAAGTACCATGGACTAGGAGGAAAAACAGAAGTTTATTGCTCACTGGCCAGGTGCAGTGGCTCGCACCTGTAATCCCAGCACTTCAGGAGGCCAAGGCGGGGAGATCACCTGAGGGCAGGAGTTCGAGACCGGCCTGGCCAACATGGTGAAACCCTATCTCTTCTAAAAATATAAAAATTAGCTGGGCATGTTGGCGGGTGCCTGTGATCCCAGCTACTCAGGAGGCTGAGACAGGAGAATTGCTTGAACTTGGGAGGCAGAGGTTGCGGTGAGCCGAGATTGCACCATTGCACTCCAGCTTAGATGACAAGAGTGAAATTCTGCCTCAAAAAAAAAAAAATAAATAATAAAATAAATTTATTGCTCACGGTTCTGGAGGTTGGAAGTCTAAGATTAGGCTGCTGGCATGATGGGGTTCTGGCGGGGACCGTCTTCCAGTTGCAGATAACCAACTTCTCACTGTATCCTCACATGGCAGAGACAGGGCAAGAGAGCTCTCTGGGGACCTCTTTACAAGGGCACTAATCCCATTCACGAAGGCTTACTCTCATGATCTAATGACTTCCAAAGGCCTCACTTCCTCATGCCATCACACTGGTGGTTAGGATTTCAAATCTCATTATCTTTTCTTTTTCTTTTTTTTTGCCAGAGGGATGTACAAATTTCCAGTCCATTGCAAGGACCTTTGCAGTTTGTCTCTTCTCTCCTCTCTCCTCCCTTCCCCTCCCTTCCCCTCCCCTCCCCTCCCCTTCCCTCCCTCCCCACCCTCCCCTTCCCTCCCCTCCTTTCCCTTCCCCTCCTCTCCTCTTTTCTCATCTCTTCTCTTCTCTTTCTTTTTTTTTTTTGAGACAGAGTCACTCTGTTGCCCAGGAGTGCAATGGTGCAGTCTCAGTTCACTGCAACCTCCGCCTCCCAAGTTTAAGAGATTCTCCTGCCTCAGCCTCCCGTGTAGCTGGGATTACAGGTGCTTGCCACCACACTCAGCTAATTTTCGTATTTTCAGTAGAGATGGGGTTTCCCCATGTTGGCCAGGCTGGTCTTGAACTCCTGGGCTGAAGCTATCCTCCTGCCTCGGCCTCCCAAAGTGCTGGGATTACAGGCGTAAGCCACTATGCCTGGCCCAATTTGTGTGTCTTTAACTCATTTGTCTGTATATATATTTTTGAGATGGGATTTCACTCTTGTTGCCCAGGCTGGAGTACAATGGCATGATCTCGGCTCACTGCAACCTCCACCTCCCAGGTTTAAGCGATTCTCCTGCCTCAGCCTCCTGAGTAGCTAGGATTACAGGCATGCACCACCACGCTCAGCTAATTTTGTATTTTTAGTAGAGATAGGGTTTCTCCCTGTTGCTCGGGCTGGTCTTGAACTCCCAACCTCAGGTGATCTGCCTGCCTTGGCCTCCCAAAGTGCTGGGATAACAGGCGCAAGCCATGGTGCGCGGCCCTGTTTGTCTCTCTTGAACCCAATTTGTCTGAACTCATTCTTCCTTCTTCTGATAAAAGCATCTGATATTCCTTGGGGGAATTACTCCCTGTGTGGTAGACAGACTTCTAAGATGGCCCCGTGATCCCTGTCTGTTGGTATTCTCAGCCTTATGGAATCCCCTCTTCTTGAGCATGGGCTGAATCTAGTAATTGGCTCCTGAGCAGTAGAGTACAGCAAAAGTAATGTCTGTGATTAAGTTACAAAAATATCATAACTTCAGTGTTTTTTTTTTTAAGAGACTGAGTGTCTGTTGTCCAAGCTGGAGTGCAGTCGTGCGATCATGGCTCACTGCAGCCTCCACCTCCTGGGCTCAAGTGATCCTCCTGCCTCAGCCTCCCAAGTAGCTGGGACAACAGGCACACGCCACCATGCCTGGCTAATTTTTGTATTTTTTTTTTTTTTGTGGAGATAGGATTTCACCATGTTGCCCAGGCTAGTCTCAAGTACGGGAGCTCAAGTGATCCCTCGGCTTCAGATTCCCAAAGTGCTGGAATTAAAGGCATGAACCAGGCCGGGCGCAGTGGCTCATGCCTATAATCCCATCACTTTGAGAGGCCAAAGTGGGCGGATCATGTGGTCAGGAGTTTAAGACCAGTCTGGCCAACATAATGAAACCCCATCTTTACTAAAAATACAAAAAATTAGCCAGGTGTGGTTGTGTGTGCCTGTAATCTCAGCTACTCAGAGGCTGAGGCAGGAGAATCACATGAACCTGGGAGGTGGAGGTTGCAGTGAGCTGAGATCATGCTATTGCATTCCAGTCTGGGTGACAGTGCAAGACTCCGTCTAAAGAAAGAAAAAAGATGTGAGCCATTGTGCCTGACCCGTCTGGCTAGCAGACATTGATCTCTACTGCTGTCTCAACATGCACACGGTGACGATGTGGCTGACATGTGGAAGAATCCATGCATCAAGGAACGAGGCACAGACTCCAGCCAACAGCCAAGAGCCAGTGAGGATCTGAGGCCCAGTCCAACATTCTTCGAGGAGGTAGGTGCTACCAACAGCTACCTAGTAAGCTCAGAATGGATCCTTTCCCAGCGGAGCTCAGATGAGACTTTGGACCCCAGGGTAACAGCTTGACAGCAGCGTCATGAACAATGATGCTGACCATGGGCAGGAGAAATCGGGTCCGTGCCACATGGACCCACCCATAACGCTGCTTGCCTGTCCTAACAACATAGTGGTTGATTTCCCTCCAAGTGAGTTATTCAACAGAGAACAGGGATGAGAAGCCAGTGTCACTGGTGACCCAGGCTTGAATATCTCATTCCATCATTTTCACAATATGCTATTGATTACACAGCTCAATCCTTTTTTTTGATGGGAAGGGTCTACAGAAGTATTCACAGAGGTGTGACTACCAGGAAGTAGGAGGCAGGGATCACTGGGGCCCTCTTGGAGGCTGGCTGTTATTGGTAATACTCAGTTATGCTTTTAGCTGCATAGCACAGAAAATCTAAGTGACTTAAGCTATATAAACCTTTGCTATTTTTTTTTTTTTTTTTGAGACGGAGTTCAGCTCTTGTTGCCTGGGCTGGAGTGCAATGGCATGATCTTGGCTCACCACAACCTCCGATTCCCAGGTTCAAGCAATTCTCCTGCCTCAGCCTCAGGAGTATGTGGGATTACAGGCATGAGCCATCATGCCCAGCTAATTTTTTGTATTTTTAATAGAAATGGGGATTCTCCGTGTTGGTCCAGCTGGTCTGGAACTCCTGACCTCAGGTGATCTGCCCCCCCGCCGGCCTCTCAAAGTGCTGGGATTATAGGCGTGAGCCACTGCACCCAGCAAACCATTGCTATTTATTTAACAAAAGGTCAAGGGGCATGTGACCTCAATACTGTCAGGGCTCACAATGTCATTAAGGACCCTAGCCTATTTTCACCTTTTTTCTCTGTCAACTTCAGCGTATTGATGTCTGTTCTCATGGTTGCAAGAAAGCTGCCACAGCACCAGGCATCACATCCACATAACAGTGTCAAATACAGGATGAAAGAAGAAGGGTGGGGGGAGCTATTCTCATGCAATCCTTTTTCCCTTGGGAAAGAAAATCTTTCTGAGACTCCCTGGCACACATGCCTTTGTATTTCATTAACAGGAATGAGGTCACAGGCCCATCCCTAGATCAATTACTGGCAAAGGGAGACGACATTGCCTTTTTTGTTTTTAAACTTAGCTATGATCCATTTGCTGGGCCTGGACAGACTTGTCCTGAGCAGTATCAGGGGAATTTATCATGGAAGAAGGGGTCACGGGTATTGGATGGGTGACCAAAAGTGTCTGCCCTCATCATGATGATTATCATAGGTCACAATTACTGGACTCTTAATCCCTCCCCAGCCCACTAAGCAGTTCACATGCATCATCTCATCCAGTCTTCACAGTTATCCAGGGAGACAGATTCTACGACGGATCCATTTGTTATGGGTTGCCTTCTGTCCTCCCTCCTCCAAATTCATATACTGAAGTCTTAACTCCCAGTACCTCAGAATGTGACCTTTGGAAATAAGGTAACTGCAGACGTGATTAGTTAAGAAGAGACCATTAGGGTGGACCCCCAATCCAATATGACCAATGTCTTTATAAAAAGGGGAAATAGGCCAGGTGCAGTGGCTCATACCTGTAATCCCGGCACTTTGGGAGGTCGAGACAGGCCGATCACTTGAGGTCAGGAGTTCGAGACCAGTCTGGCCAACATGGCAAAACTCCCATCTCTACTAAAAATACAAAAAAATTAGCCTGGCATGGTGGCGGACGCCTATAGTCCCATCTACTCTGCAGGCTGAAGCAGGAAAATCACTTGAATCCAGGAGGTAGAGGTTGCAGCGAAGCAAGATCATGCCACTGCATTCCAACCTGGGCAATAAAGAGAGAGACTCCATCCCAAAAATAAATAAATAAATAAAAAGGGGAAGAGAGAGAGAGAGGGAGTGTGTGTGTGTGTGTGTGTGTGTGTGTGTGTGTGTGTTGAGACAGGGTCTCGTTCTGTCGCCCAGGCTAGAGTGTGGTGGCATGATTACGGCTCACTGCAGCCTCAACTTCCCAGGCTCAGGTGATCCTCCCATCTCAGCCTCCCAAGTAGCTAGGACTACAGGCTCACACCACCATACTCAGCTAATTTTTATAATTTTTGTGGAGATGAGATTTTTGCTGTGTTGCCCAGGCTGTTCTCAAACTCCTGAGCTCAAGCGATCCACCTACCTTGGACGCCCAGAAGGCTGGGATGAGAGTTGTGAGCTACCACGTCCTGCCGAAAAGAGGAAATGTGGATGCAGATGCATGAAGGGAGGAGGATATGAGAAATCTAGGAAGAAGATGATCATCTACAAGCCGAGGAGAGAGGCCTAGAACAGATCTTTTCTTCACAGCCCTCAGAAGGAATGAACTCTGCCGTCACCTTCATTTCATACTTCCAGCTTCCAGAACTATTAGACAACACATTTCTGCTGTTTAAGCCGTTCAGTTTGTAGTACTTTGTTACAGCAGCCCTAGCAAACAAAGACACCATTTTACAGAGTAACAGCTTGGAAAAGCTAAGGGAGGCCGGGTGCGGTGGCTCACACCTGTAATCCCAGCACTTTGGGAGGCCAAGGCGGGCAGATCACCTGAGGTCAGGAGTTCGAGACCAGCCTGGTCAACATGGCGAAACCCTGTTTCTACTAAAAATAACAAAAAATTTAGCGAGGTGTGGTGGTGCATTCCTGTAATCTCAGCTACTTGGGAGGCTGAGGCTGGAGAATCACTTGAACCCAGGAGGCAGAGGTAAGGAAGTCTCCCAAGTCAGCCAGCAATGACTTCAACTCCGCTCTCTCTAACCCCGAAGCCCATGCTATTAACCACAACTGTAAAATGATCTGCATCTTATAGGTAACGGGGAGCTATAGAAAGTTTGAGTGGGAGAATAAGCCCATCCAAACCACGTTTTGGGAGGAGTGTCATCATTTTAGAGGTTGAGAAGTTCCTTTTCATGTCTAACATCAATCTCTGTCATGCCAGGCTGGCTGCTTCTCATCTGGTTTCTAGGAGACTGGCAGAACTCGCCTGGAGGCCTCCTCATAAAACTCTCATGCTGACCAGAAGTAGGTAATTAAGTCCCTCTTAGCCATGTCCTCCCAACTCCTTTATTCTTCCTCGTGAGGACCTGTGGTCTCAGTCTTTGATCTTTCTTTGCTCTGTTCTGAAGCTTCTCCAGCCGTGGAAGGAATCTTGAGTGTGAGAACGGCCAGATGGCGGGAAGTGTCAGAGAAGACCCTGCATCGATCCAGAAACAATGGGATAAGGAAGGAGCACTGGATGGAAGTCAGGTGTCCTTGGGCAGCTCTGGCCCTGCCACACACGGCTTGAGCCCTGGACTCCTGTCCACCCAGCAAAGGTCAGATGATGCTGTCTCTAAGCTTTCTTTTATGGTTCTGATATCCAAAGCCACTTAAATAGCATGGAGCTTCCACTTCTCCACTTTAAAAGGTTAAATACTTATATCAGGCTGGCTGGGCTCCATGGTTCACATCTGTAGTCCCAGCTACTGGGGAGGCTGAGGTGGGAGGATCACCTGAGCCCAGGAGGCAGAGGTTACAGTGAGCCAAGAGTGTGTCACTGCACTCCAGCCTGGGTGACAGTGAGCCCCTGTCTCAAAAACTGTATGTGTGTAAGGGCCTGTATTTCTGGTTAGGGAGAGAGAGAACATGAATAAGAAGCTGGTTCTTGTATCTTGAGTCATTACAAACTCCTCTCTCTCCCCCTGCCTGAGGCTTCCTCCTTCATTCTCTATTCAGTTTGCAAGGCTGTTATTCCTGCCAAATGAGTCATTGATGTGGGAAAGTTAATTTATTTTGGCAGACATCACCATTGCTCCGAGAAATAGACACTGTGCACCTACTGTCGCAGAAGACACAAATTATCGTGGTGATTCATTTGTTCCTCCCTGCATTCATTCATTCCTACGCGATTGTGTCTGTAACACACATGCGGGCAACCTTACCCGTTGTTTTCTGTCTCAGAGAGTAGATGCGATAATTAAATGAGGTAATATGTAAAAATGTTTATATAATAATAATAATAGCTAATCCTGATTGAGCACGTATTATATGTCAAGCTGTATGGTGAGCCTTTTACCTGCTTTATTTACCGTCTTTGATTCTAACACTGCTCTTCAGGGCAGGGATAATGAGTACTTTATTTTAGAGATTCAGAGATTGAAGCTAGGGGAGGTCAAGGTGACCTGGCCACAAGTCATTACACAGTGTGTAAGTGTCGGAGGGAAGCCAGCCCTGAGTTGGGACTTGAAAACATTGTATCATGACCCATATTTATAAGGTATTGATCGCATGGCAGGCATTGGACTTAGAACTTGCTTCTCTCCTGTCTTGTCACACAAAGCACCTGTGACGTAGATACTGTGATTAGCATCTCTGTTTTCCAAACTGAGGTTTGCAGAAGCAAGTCAAGTTGCCCAAGAAGTCTCAGTTCTGCACAGTGGAGCTGGGTGGAGGGACAGGAGTCTGGGCTCAGAGGACACTCTGTCTTCATTGTGAGCAGAGAGCCTGGCACTTGGGATGTGGGTGTGCCATTTTTGTTAACCACACTCACCATCAGCACTATGGTCACTCCAGCTAAGGCGTACACATGGTCCCAGGCAATAGATCCTGTGACTGAGATAATGCTGTGCACTCGCCAAATCTTATGCCTTCAAGCTCTGAGACACACAAATGGACCCCGGCAATTGCTGAGCGCTGACTAGTGGAATGTGGGAGTAAGTGATGAAGATCACCTCAAGGCTGAGCCTTAAAAAATCAAAATCCTGTAATCCTATATCTGCTGGCCGGACATAGCAGAAAGTCCCTTGGAAGATCCTGAGACCTTGGAGGACAATGAAACTATCAAATGGAGGATGCCTGGATCCCTGAGTGACTGCATGGAGCAAAGCTCTTCCCAACCTCCCAATTGAGCTGTATTGGACTGTGGCTTGGACCTCAACCTTTACTGGGGTACCTACTGAGATAGGGTTGTTTTTATACCAGTTAGCTACCTTCACTCATACAGATGTTTTAAGAAGTATGGTGGTGCAATCCTAGCTCACTGCAGCCTTGAACTCCCAGGTTCAAGTAAGCCTCCTACCTCAGCCTCTTGAGCAGCTGAAACTACAGGTGCCAGCTATAAGAAGTGTTTTTTGTTTGTTTGTTTGTTTTTTTACATGATGATATTTTGGTCTAGAGTTGCTTTGGGAAAGGGCTTCCCTCCACCAGAACTCAAGCTTCATGAAGGACTATCCCCTGCTTTATTAAGGGCACACTGTAGGCCCTTAGTAAATATTTGTGGAAGTGACTGAAAGAACCGGCTATCTCAGAGGTCCTTGGCCCACAAGGACGCTTCCTGGATGATGATGGGAAGAAGGTCTTAGTCATGTGACTCAGTCCTTTATTCTCTCCCAACTCACTCCAGCTCACCTTGCATGTCCCCAGTATGGTTCTGGGAGGACAGCCCTTGCAGTAACATCAGGAATCTGCCTGTCAAACAGATGCCACTCTACAAATATCACACTGACTTCATATCATCCCAACTGGTTGTAAAATCCAGGAAAAGCCAGGCAGAGTGGGCTCCGAGCTGCACACACCACATTTAGATGTTTACAGAAAACCAATGCACAAGGATTTGCTCGAAAGCTAAATTTCCTCTTAGTCAAAGCCCAGAAATACCTTTTAAACCCTGAGCAAATAAGCCACAGAAGGCATTTTTTTCTGTGACTGAGCCTTTAGAGCCCGGAGATCTTCAACTTTTCAAAGAAACAAGCTTGCTGCAAAAGACAGGCTTCATGGGGACGGGACTTCCTTGCTGGCCACAACGGAGAGACACTGCAGATTTGCCCTTTGGCCCCAGACCAGATGGCAAAACCAGCCACAAGTCCCAGGCCTGACTTTAGACTGCAAATGGAAGCAGCCCCGGAACGCACGTCTAGGTCCACTCAGAGAGAGAACGCTGGCTCAAAATAAAATAAAAACGAGCAATTGTTTTAAAAGACTAACCAACCAAACAAACCCCGCCCCCCCGACGGAGTGCTGAACTGAGTGTGATGTACTCTGAATAAAAATTTGCTATATAACTGGCCCGGCGCGGTGGCTCATGCCTGTAATTCCCAGCACTTTGGGAGGCTGAGGCGGGTGGATCACGTGGTCAGGAGTTTGAGACTAGCCTGGCCAACATGGTGAAACCCTGTCTCTAGTAAAAATTAAAAAAAGAAAAATTAGCTGGGTGTGGTGGTGCAAGCCTGTAATCCCAGCTACTCTGGAGGCTGAGGCAGGAGAATTGCTTGAACCCAGGAGGTGGAGGCTGCAGTGAGCTGAGATTGAGCCACTGCACTCCAGTCTGGGCAACAGAGCAAAACTCTATTTCAAAAAAAGAAAGAAGTTCAGTAGTCCCAGCTAACTTGGGAAGCTGAGGCAGGAGGATCCCTTGAGCCTAGGAGTTTGAGACTGCGTTGAGTTATGATTACATCACTGAACACTAGCCTGTGTGACAGAGCTAGACCCTGTCTCTAAAAATAAATTAATTAATTAATAAATTAATTAATTAAAAAACTTTTTTTTTTTTTTTAAAGAAACAAGTTCAGTTTCACAGAGTTAACAAGTGGCTGAGTCTGGATTCTAACCCAGCATGTCTGCAATTAAGCAGGTCTCAGTTCGAAGCCCAGCTCGTCTGGCTCTATGACCTTGGGCAAGTTATTTAGCTTCTCTGAGCATCAGTTTCCTCATCTGAAGACAAGAATAGTAACAGTACCTATTTCGTGAAGATGATATATGCAGAAGTACTGAGAATATTCTTTTTCCCTCATTGCGTGTGTGCATTGTTTTATGTGTAATGCATTATTCATGCTGCTGGCAGGTGGAAGCAGAACCCTGCTGCCCGTTTCTGGGTGGGTGAGAGACTGGGGAAACACAGCCAGGAAGCAGCCCGGTGGCAGATGGGGGCTGAGCGCACTGGCAGGGGCAGGAGGTAAGTAAGCCGCCGGAGAAGGGCTAAGGGGTCCTCCTGGGATTAGCCATGAGATCTCTAAATCCCTAAGCAAAAATTGTGAAAATGGGGCCAGGGGTAGTGGCTCATGCCTGTAATCCCAGCACTTTGGGAGGCTGAGGCAGATGGAGCATTTGAGCTTGGGAGTTTGAGACCAGCCTGACCAACATGGTGACACCCTGTCTCTACTAAAAATACAAAAATCAGCTAGGTGTGGTTGTGCTCACCTGCAATCCCAGCTACTCAGTAGGCTGAGGCACGAGAATCTCTTCATCCCTGGAGGCTGCAGTGAGCTGAGATTGCACCACTGCACTCCAGCCTGAGCAACACAGCAAGACTGTCTCAAAAAAAAAAAAAAAAAAAAAAGTGAAAATGGATGCCTGATGTGGCCTCCATTAGATACGGCTACCAAGACACTCTGCTTTCTTCTTGCAGGAGGGAAAATGATTCTGCTGAGCGAGAAGGAGGGTGGAAGCCTGTGGACTTCTGGAATGGTCAGGCAGTGCCTGGCAGAAGAAAAGAGCCCAGTGAATAAGTAAAAGCAGAAAGGCAATGTGTTTGTTTCTGGTGGCTGCTGTCACAAATTGTCACAAGCTTAGAGATTAAAACAACAGAAATTTTTTCTCTCGTGATTCTGGAGGCCAGAAATCTGAGATCAAGGTGTTGGCAGGGCCACAGTCTCTGGAGGCTCTAGGGGAGAATCTTTCCTTCTCTCTTTCAGTTCCTGGTGGCTGCGGGCATTCCTTGGCTTGTGGCTGCCTCCTTCCCATCTCTGCGTCTGTCCTCATGTGGCCTTCTGAAATTGTCTCTCCTTTTCTTCTCTTAGGAGGATATTTGTTGAGCCAGGCACAGTGGTCCATGCCCTGTAATCCCAGCTACTGCAGAGGCTGAGTTGGGAGGAGCACTTGAGGCTAGGAGTTTGAGACCAGCCTGGGCAACATCGTAAGACCCTATCTTAAAAGTCAAAAAGAAAAAACGAAAAGTAGAGAACGAAAAGCAAGAAAGAGAGAGTGAGAAAAAAAGATCTTACTTAGCACACTCAAAAGCAAAAAAAAAAAAAAAAAGGGAAGAGAAAGACATTTGTCATTGAATTTAGGACCCTCCCTAATCCAAGTTAGTCTCACCTTGAGATCATTAACTATAATTTCAAGGTCATATTGGAAAAACGTTTCATTTCCAAAGACTTTTTTTTTTTTGAGATGCAGTCTTGCTCTGTTGCTGAGGCTGGGGTGCAGTGGCGTGACCTTGGTTCACAGCAGCCTCCTCCTCCCAGGTTCAAGCGATTCTCCTACCTCAGCCTCCTGAGTAGCTGGACTACAAGCATATGCCACCACGTCCAGCTAATTTTTGTATTTTTAGTAGAGATGGGGTTTCACCATGTTCGCCAGGCTGGTCTCAAACTCCTGACCTCAGGTGATCTGCTCGCCTTAGCCTCCCAAAATGCTGGGGTTATCAGGCACAGCCCCTGTTGACATAGCTTTTGGAGGCCACCCTTCAACCCACCTAAGCTAAGGAATATAGAGGTTGATTGCTCCCCAAAACTTACAACCATTAATGATTTCAAGCCCAAAAAAATACACACATCCATTTACCCAGAACCCACATTTAACAGATGTTAACATTTTCCACTATTTCTTTGATCTCTGTCTCGGAGAAAAAAAGATATAAAGCATTACAGACACATTTCTTTTCCTCCTTCTCTCCTTAGAGATAACCACAAGCCTGAACATGGTGCTTCATTCTCATGCTGGTAATTATCCTTTCGCTACATATGTATGTATCTTTAAATAATTTATAGTTTGTGTGTCCTTTAAAAAAGTTTTTATAAATGGAAGCATTATATTTAGTCTTTTAAAAATGAATAGCTTTATAGTGACAGAATTCATATATCATAAAATCCATTCTTTGAAAGTATACAATTCAGTAGCTTTTGCTATTTCACAGAGTTGTACAACCATCAAGACATTTTCCAAAACATTTTCATCACTCCTCCAAAAAGCCCATACCTATTAGCAATTGCTCCTCCCCTGAGTCTCTGGCAACCACGAATCTACCTTTTGCCTCTGGATCTGCAAATTCTGGAGGCTGCACAGTAAATGAAATCATATAGGCCAGGCGCGGTGGCTCACGCCTGTAATCCCAGCACTTTGGGAGGCCGAGGTAGGTGGATCACGAGGTCAAGAGATCAAGACCATCCTGGCCAACACAGTGAAACCCCGTCTCCACTGAACCTCAAAAATTAGCTGGGTGTGGTGGCGCGCACCTGTAGTCCCAGCTACTCGGGAGGTTGAGGCAGGAGAATTGCTTGAACCCGGGAGGCAGAGGTTGCAGTGAGCCGAAATCACACCACTGCACTCCAGCCTGGCGCCTGGCAACGAGTGAGACTCTGTCTCAAAACAAACAAACAAAAAAATGAAGTCATATAATATATGATCTTTGGGGGCCTGATTTTTAAAATGTGGCCTAATGTTTTCAAGATTCATTCGTAGTACAGCATGTATGAGTGCTTTATTCCTTTTTGTAACTGAATAATATTCCATCGTATAGATAGGCCACATTTTGATCATTCATTCATCAATTGATGGACATTTGGATTGTTTTCACTTCTTTGGCTGATATGAAAAATACTTATAAGAACATTCATGTACACCTTTTTGTATGACCAAATGTTTCGGTTCTTTTGGGTATATACTTAGAAGTAACATTGCTGGGTCACGTGTTAACTGTACGTCTATTGTTTGTTTGTTTGTTTTGTTTTGTTTGAGATGACGTCTTGCTCTGTTGCCCAGGCTGGAGTGTAGTGGTACAATCATGGCTCACTGCAGCCTCGACCTCCCAGGGCCCAGGTGATCCTCCCATATCAGCCTCCCAAGTAGCTGAGACTACAGGCATGCAGCACCACACCCGGCTAGTATTTTGTATTTTTTTTTATAGAGATAGGGTTTTGCCATGTGGCCCAAGACTGTCTTGAACTCCTGGGCTCAAGGGATCTGCCTGCCTCAGCCTCCCAAACTGCTGAAATTAGAGGCGTCGGCCACTGCATTCGGCCATGTGTCTAGTTTTTGGAGGAACTGCTACACTGTTTTCCAAAGTAGCTGTGGCGTTCTGCTTTCCCAACAGCTATGTATAAGGGTTCCAATGCTTTTCCATCCTTGCCAATGCTTATCATTGTCCATCTTTCTGATTTTAGCCCTTCTAGTGGGTGTCAAGTGGTGTCTTACTGAAGTTGGAGCTTCATCTTTCTGATGGTGAATGATGTTGAGTATCTTTTCATGTGCTTATTGGTCATTTGTGTATTTTCTTTGGAAAATTATCTATTCAAATTTTTGGCTCATTGAAAAAGTTGGGTTATTTTTCTTTTTATTATTGAGTTGTAAGAGTGTATATATATACTCCTATCTCTTTCTGCATTTTATGAAAGTGTTTAGTCCCCGTATGTTTAGTGTATTCACTGATTTGGGGGGATAATGTAATTACTGATAAAGTATCTAACTTTTCTTTCTTTCTTTTGTTCTTCCATTCTTTCTTTGTTTCTCTTTCTTTTTTTAGGCAGGATCTCGTTCTGTCACTCAGGCGGGAGTGCAGTGGCATAATCACGGCTCGCTGTATTCTCCACCTCCTGGGCTCAGGTGATCTTTCCTTCTCAGCCTCCTGAGTAGCTGTGAGTATAGGTGCACACCACCACACCTGGCTAATTTTTGTATTTTTTGTAGGGATGGGATTTTGCCATGTGGCTCAGCCTCATCTCAAACTCTTGGCTCAAGTGATTCACTCATCTCAGCTTCCCAAAGTGCTGGGATTACAGGTATGAGTCACCACGCCCAGCCAAGTATCTAATTTTTCTAATTGTTTTCTACATGTCTGTATCTTTTTTTTTTTTTAAACTCTTTATCTTCCTCATGGTCTCCTTTTGTATTAAATATATATTTCCTAGTGTACCACTTTAATTCTCTTGTTTCTTTAGCTATATATATATATATTTGGATTTATTTTCTTAATGGTTGTCTTACAGATTACAAGTAACATCTTAATCTAAAACAATCTAGTGTAGATTAATACCAACTTAATTTCAACAGTATGCAAGAGCTTTGCTTCAGTATAGCTCTGTTCCCTATGCCTTTGTGCTGTGGTTGTCACAAAGATTACATCTTTCACATTATAAGTGTCCATCAACACAAGTTTGTGCTTTTTCCTTTAAGCACTTGTCTTTTAAATCAGAAAGAATGAAAAAAATTAATATTTTATACTTACCAATGTTGTTACCTTTACTTGTATTCTTTATTTCTTTGTGTAGATTCAGGTTACTGCCTAGCGTCCTTTCATTTCACCTGAAGGACTCCCTTTAGTATTTTTTACAGGGCAGGTCTCCTAGAAACACATTCTTTTATTTTTTGTTTATCTCTCTGTGTCTTGATTTGCGGATTTCTGAAGTATAGCTTTGTGAAACAGAATTCTTGGTTGACAATCATCTTCTTTCAGCTCCTTGACTATATAATCCCACTGCTTTTGGATGCCATGGTTTCTGATGAGAAATCTGGTGTTCATCCTATTAAAATGATGTGTTGCTTTCGTTTGCTTTCAAGATTCTTTCTTGGTCTTTTGCTATTAGCAGTTTAATTACAACACACCTAACTGTGGATCTCTGTGAATTTATCCTATGTGTAGTTCATTGAGCTTCTTGGATGTAGAGATTAATCTTTTCCATCAAAACTGGCATATTTTCAACCATTATTCTTCAAATATTTCTTCTGTCCCTGTCGTCCTCTCATTTCCTTTTGGGATTCCTTTTATGCGTATGTTTACGTTCTTGATGGTATCCTGCAGATCCCTGAGGTCCCATTCATTTTTCTTTATTATTTTTTCTTTCTGTTGTTCCAGCTGAATATTCTCCATTGACCTGTTTAAAAGTTTGCTAATTCTTTCTGCCAGCTTAAATCTGCTGTTGAACCCCTCTAGCATGTTTTTTAAAAATTCCAGTTATTGTACTTTTCAACTCCAAAATTTCTATTTGGTTCTCTTCTATAATTTTCATTTCTTTATTGATATCTTTAGTGACACATTATTCTCATGGTTTTCTTAGTTCTTTAGACATAGATCCCCTTAATTTTTGAACATATTTAAAAGAGCTGATTTAATGTCTTTAGTAAGTTCAACATTGTGGTCTCCTAAAAGACAGGTTCCTGTGAATGGATCCTAAATTCATATATTGTTCGCATGTCTTATTTTTAAAATTGAAAACTGGACATTTTTAGTAATATTATGTGGCAATGCTGAAAATCAAATTTCCCTTCTCTCCAGGGCTTTTGTTTTAGTTGTTTGTTGTTGCTATTTGTTTATTTAATGACTTTCCTGGACTAATTATGTAAAATCCGAATTCTTTGTTGTGCATGGTCACTAAATCCTCTGCTTGATTTGCTTAGTGGTCAGCTCCTTACTGCACAAAGATGTCCTTATATCTAGGCTGTTAATTTCCTACTTCCTCTAAGGAGTAGAATGAGGGTAGAAGTTGTATTCTTGGTTTAAAAAATATATATCTTTTATCTGTTTCCTCTAAGGCCAGACTCTAATGGACATCTCTGCCCTTCTCCTGCACCTGCAGATCTTTTCTCAGTTAAGCTTCAGATGAGACCATAGCCCCAGCTGGCTTCTTAATTGCAATCTCACTAGAAACCTTTAGCAGAGAACCAAGATAAACCATGCCTGAACTCCTGATGCATAGAAACTGTGAAATAATATGTATGTGTTGTTTTAAGCCTTAAACTTGTGGGAATATATGCAGTAACATATAACTAATATGGAAGAGAAGGACAGGTTGCCAATCTTTGGAATTCTATTGGTCTACTTTAGATTGATAATTAGTGAGTCTCTCACCCCATGAGACAGCAGAGGACCTAGGTTCCAAATATCATCATCTGTTTTCCTTTTCTGTCCCCCTGATGTTGAGCTCTTGAAGGCAGGAGCCATGTGTGTGCTCCCAGTGCCTGTCCAGTGTACAGCACAGCCTGGGTGACCCATCATTATTTATTGAATGCTAAACTGATGAGTGGGACCCAATACTCCTCATAAGATCAGGGGAAACCCAGCTGGAATACACCACAACCAAGACTTGAAGATCCTCAGGAACAAGGTCAGAGGCTGGAGCTGTAATATCCACTTTATCTCTTTTTATAAAAACCTTTTACTGGAAAGTGAGAGCATGGTTCCAGGCCATGACAGTGACACTAAGAGTGTGCGCTGGGTCTCAAGGGAGGCTTGGGCATTAGAGACAGTGCAGGGTGGTGGCTAGGGGTGGCACAAGGGCATTGGAGTCCATCAGATTTGACCCAAGATCCTGACTGAGTCCTTCCTGGTTCCCTTTCATTGTTGGGCCTATTTTCTATCTGTAGAATGGAGTTAACAAGGGGTCCCATCAGCTGGGCATGGTGGGTCACACCTGTAATCCCAGTGCTTTGGGAGGCCAAGGTGGGTGGATCACTTGAGGTCAGGAGTTTGAGACCAGCCTGGCCAACACTGTGGAACCCTGTCTGTACTGAAAATACAAAAGTCAGCTGGGTGTGGTGGTGGGCGCCTATAGTCCCAGCTACTCAGGAGGCTGAGGCAGGAGAATGGCTTGAACCTGGGAGGCAGAAGTCACAGTGAGCAGAGATGGTACCACTGCACTCCAGCCTGGGTGACAGAGCGAGACTCTGTCTCAAGAGACAAAAACAAAAAAAGCACTGGTCCTTATCTTGTGGGATTGCCTTATGGATGAATGAATACATAAAATTCTTAACACATAGTAAATGCTCAGTTAATACTTTTCACAAGAAGCATGTTTGGAAAGATCAGCTAAATGTAAGTTGGTGGCTCCCATGCAGTTAAAATTGTGCACACTGGAGCCTGATTTTCTTTTCCTGGGGCCTCAGGAAGCTGGTTCTACCCAGTGCATGCCAGATAGATGAAGAAGCTTGGGGAGGGGGGCCTGGGAAGGAAGGTGGGTGATGCTGTCTAAGAAGTCAATAGTTTCTCTTTTCTTTCTTAGAGAAGTACTGCTGCCCAGACCCAAAGAGTTATTGGGAAACAGAACTAGACTGATATTAAACAGAGCAGTAACCATGCACTTGAGATAATTTGAGTGGCACACAGACTATCCACCTAACCCCAAAACTCACCCTGTATTAGTCTGTTCTCACACTGCTATAAAGAACTATCCAAGACTGGGTAATTTATGAAGAAAAGAGGCTTAATTAACTCACAGTTCTGCAGGCTATACAGGGCGCATGGCTAGGAGGCCTCAGGAAACTTACAATCATGGGGGAAGGGCGAAGGGGAAGCCAACATATCTTCATATGGCGGCAGGAGAGACAGAATGAAGGGGGAAGTGCTGTACACTTTTAATGTGCAATCAGGTCTCATGAGAACTCATTCACTATCACAAGACAGCAAGGGGGAAGTCCACCCCCATGACCCAATCACCTCTCACCAGGCCCCTCCTCTAACACATGGGAATTACAATTCAACGTGAGATTTGGGTGGGGACACAGAGTCAAACCATATCACACCCTTAGGTCTTTCACTGTGCCTGGGATTTCCACCATTCCAACTGCTCCTAGAGGTCCCTGGGAAATGTGATTTGTCAACTTAAACTCAACCACAGCTGTTCAGAGCCCATTGTATGTAATCCACTGCAGGGGAGAGAGTTATAAACATTTTTCTTATTTTACAGCTAATTTCATCATTGCCACAATGCTATGAGGCAGGCATTTATGATGACTCCTATTTTGAAGAGGAAGAAACACAGGCCCAGAGAGGTTAAGGGGCGTATTGGGAGGCCAAGCAAATGTTAACTGCTAGGGCTGGAAAGCAAATCTGAAAACTCCAAGTTCTTGGTGTTTTCTTGTTCATCTCGGCTGCTCTCAGGGTTTACAGAAAACAGACAAGTCAGCCAATCAAGAAATGGTCAAGGGCTTTCAAACCTGCTTCTCTGATATTCCCCTGAGGTCTCCTGGGTGCTGAGAGGTGGGAGAGGACAGTATGCGTGGCACTAGGCCTTGGGCTCCCTGATACACTTCGGCTGGATCTCTTCTTTCTTCTGCCTTTAGAGGTAAAAGTGTTTGATATTTCAGGGGAGCTAATACAACGGTAAAACCGAACAAGAATTTCTTGAGTATCTATTGTGCATTCAGCCTGGAGTCGGGGGAGGAAGGTAGCTTCAGGCAGTGTAAGAGGAGCTTACAAAACATCCCACGTGTGAAAACTTGAAGACTGATAAGAAATTAAATAATGGCTCAATATAGCAACAGAAGAGCTGTCCCATGGCTGTGTCTGGTTCCCTAATTAATGACTTCGGCAGTGACTTGGGTGGTCAAGAGAGAGCCAGGAAGTGCTGAGCTGAGTAATCCAGCCCCACCCATGATCAGCAACAGGGCGCAGGAGCCCGGAGCGATGAAACCTGGGTTGGACAAGTTTTTACAGAGAGAAGACACTCAGGAAGGCCCTCAGTGAGAGGTGGTGAGGGTGGGTTAGGTATAGTATCACAGCAACCAGCCTCTGTAGAGAGGGCAACACCAAAGCCTGGTGTTTGTCCCCAGCCACTGCAGGGCTGCACTCTGCAGGTGACCACTCACCCTTGGTAAAGGGCTCCCCATCCCTGTCTGATATGGTTTGTATTTGTGTCCCCACCCAAATCTGTCGATTTTTTTTTTTTTTTTTTTTTTGAGAGAGAATCTTGCTCTGTCATCAGGCTGGAGTGTAATGGCGTGATCTCAGCTCACTGCAACCTCTGCCTCCAGGATTCAAGCGATTCCTGTGCCTCAGCCTCCCAAGTAGCTGGGACTACAGGTGTGTACCACCATGCCTGGCTAATTGTTTTGTATTTTAGTAGAGATGGGGTTTCATCATATTGGCCAGGATGGTCTCTATCTCCTGACCTTGTGATTCGCCTGCCTCGGCGACCCAAAGTGCTGGGATTACAGGCGTGAGCCACCGCACCTGGCAAATCTGTTGAATTTAATCTCCAGTGTTGGAGGAGGGTCCTGGTGGGGCGTGACTGAATCATGGGAGCAGATTCCTTCCTTGCTGCTCTCACGAGTGAGTTCTCACCAGATCTGGTTGTTTAAAAGTGTGCAGCACCTCCCCCTTCACACTATTCCTCCTTCTCTGGCCATGCAAGACGTGCCTGCTTCCCGTTTCCCTTCTGCCATGGTTGTAAGTTTCCCAAGGCCTCACCAGCCATGCCTTCTGTACAGCCTGGGGAACTGTGAGTCAATTAAAACTCTTTTCTTTATAAATTACCCAGTCTCTAGGCTGAGTGTGGTGGCTCACGCCTGTAATCCTAGCACTTTGGGAGGCCAAGGCTGGCGGATCACCTGAGGTCGAGAGTTCAAGACCAGCCTGACCAACATGGAGAAGCCCCGTCTCTACTAAAAATACAAAATTAGCTGGGCATGGTGGCAGGTGTCTGTAATCATAGCTACTCAGGAGGCTGAGGCAGGAGAATAGCTTGAACCCAGGAGGTGGAGGTTGCAATGAGCCGAGATCGTGCCATTGCACTCCAGCCTGGGCAACAAGAGGGAAACTCTGACTCAATAAATAAATAAATAAATAGCCAACTCAATCTCAGATAGTCCTTTATAACAATGCAAGAGTGAACAAACATACTGCCTCCCTCACCCCATCGAGTCCCCCTTCTGCCCACTGGCACATAGGACTCTGCTGGGCAGAGGTTATTCGATGAACGCTCCAGCAGGCTGGGTTGACATTCCAGCCTTGCCCCTCTGTAACCGAAATACATGGATAATAATAACAACCACCTTACAGGGCTGCTTGGATAGTGAACTAGATTATGCACATAAAGAGCCTGGCACCGTTAGTTCCTGGCACATGCAAGTTCTCAATAAATGTTGTTGGCTATTATCTGCAGCTACATTCAACATGGGCAGGCTGAGAGCAGAGCTCCTCTTGGCTGCAATTCACTCATTTAACAAGCATTTAATGAGCACCTACTCTGTGCCAGGCGCTGCACTGGGAGCTGAGGCCAGAGATTGAAAAGTTCATTTTCTTTAAGTAGCTCCCAGTCTACTGGGAAAGCAGAAGTGTGAACCATTCCTATTCTGTGTGAGTACTGAAGCGTCTGCTTGGTAATAATGATTAATAGTTAACATGTGTTCAGTACTTGCCACGTGCCAGTTATGAAGTGCTTTATAGATATTATCATCTCATTTGATCCTTCCGAGGTAAGACTTGATCCTCTATTTTACAGATGGGGAAACTGAGGCTCTGGAAGGCTCTGAATGGGTGACAAGTCTGGGTTTCCAATCAAGGATGGAGGAGACTTCACCAGGATGCACAGGTACCGCCAGCTCCGAACGCTGAGGGTTTGGGAGATCATATAGGAGTCAGAATAGATGAAACATAAAATCCTTGAACTATGAGCCCCTGGCAGGTAACCCATGCCAGAAAGCAAAGCCACCAGGAGCAAGAAGCTGACTCAGAAGTTCTAGCCTCACATGTGATCGGTTTTAAGCATTTGATATTTATAGATGACTTAATATTTGTCTATCTTGACTGGACGCGGTGGTTCATGCCTGTAATTGCAGCACTTTGGGAGGCCAAGATGGGCAGATCACTTGAGGCCAGGTGTTCAAGACCAGCCTGGCCAATAGGGCAAAACACTGTCTTTACTAAAAATACAAAAGTTAGCTGGATGTGGTGGCACACACTTGTGATCCCAGCTACTTGGAGGCTGAGGCAGGAGAATCGCTTGAACCTGGAAGGCAGAGGCTGCAATGAGCCAAGATCACACAGAGTGAGACTCTGTCTCAAAAAAAAAAAAAGTTGTGGATCCTAAAGTTAGGTTTAGGATTAGGATTGGATTTGGGTTTGGATGTATGCCTGATGCAAAGTCAGGGACTCAGATATTAGCTATTATTTACAATTACAGCAGTCCTTGCTTTTGCCTGGTATGGATGTGCATGAATTTCAGTTACCTCGTTTAAGAAATAACACAAGGTTCATATTTCACTTTCCACAGTACACTGAGTGTGAATAATTGCATCAAGTGCAAACTTTGCTGTCAGCTGGTCAGTCCACAAATCACTATGTAAATAACAGACGCGTATCATGACCAGCAACATCACATCACTTCCTTCAAAGCCTGCTGGTGTCTGGTCATGGTGCGTCCGTTATTCAGTTCACACACAGCTAAGTGTGCAGCTGAGTTGCCTCCTTCTCTCTGGGTGATAACTCACTTGACATTTTACATAAGTGGATAGTAAAAAGAAGGAATTAGCTAACAAAGATGAAAGTGCAGGCTCGGGCATGGTGGCTCACGCCTGTGATCTCAGCACTTTGGGAGACTGAGATGGGCGGATCAGTTGAGGTCAGGAGTTTGAGACCCACCTGGCCAACATGGTGAAACCCTATGTCTACTAAAAATATAAAAATTAGCCAGGCATGGTGGCGGGCATCTGTAATTCCAGCTACTTGGGAACTTGAGGCAGGAGAACCTGCGTGAACCTGGGAGGTGGAGGTTGTAGTGAGCTGAGATCATGTCACTGCACTCCAGCCTGGATGAGAGCGAGACTGTTTCAAAAAACAAGAAAGCAAACAAACAAACAAACAGAACCCATAGATAGCTATACTGATTGGCTCACAAAATCTGCAAGGTAGGCCGGCAGGTTGGGGACCTGGCCCAAGGAAGAATCGCTATTGTGGTTCTCTGGAGGCAGAATTCCTTCTTCTTTGGGTCAGGTCAGTCTTTACCTATTAAGACCTTCAACTGCCAGGTGCAGTGCCTCATGCCTGTAATCCCAGCACTTTGGGAGGCAGAGGTAGGTGGATCACCGAGGTCAGGAGTTCGAGACCAGGCTGGCCAACCTGGTGAAACCCTGTCTCTACTAAAAACAAAAATTAGCCAGCCGTGGTGGCAGGCACCTGTAATCCCAGCTACTCAGGAGGCTGAGGCAGGAGAATCACTTGAACCTGGGATGCAGAGGTTGCAGTGAGCTGAGATCGCACTACTGCACTCCAGCTCGGGAGACAGTGCAAGACTCCGTCTCAAAACGAAAAAACAACAACAACAAAAAAACCCTTCAACTGATTGACTAAGACCCACCACATAATAGAGGGCCATCAGCTTTACTCAGAGTCTACTGATTTAAGTGTTCATCTTATCCAAAAAATATCTTCACAGGAAACATCCAGAATAATGTTTAACCAATGATCTGCATACCATGGCTCTGCCCAAGTCCACACATAAAACTCACCATCCCGGGGTTACAGAAGAAATAGGTGAGGGAAGTCATTGTAAGGAAAAAGTCGAAGCCCATCTAGAGGAACTGAGCTAGCAGGAACTCTAGCGGACGTTTCACAACATTGAAAGTTCAAAGGATACAATTTTGGAAACTGATCCAATCTTAGAAAGGAATATGACGATTCGTCAAGGCATAGAACAAGATGCATCCTCTGTATCATTAGTTAAACAAGAAGCTGGCAAGCATGGGTCAGGTTATTCTTGATAGTTCTTTTTTTTTTTTTTGAGACGGAATTTCACTCTTGTTGCCCAGGCTGCAGTGCAGTGGTCTAATCTCCGCTCATTGCAACCTCTGCCTCCCAGGTTCAAGCGATTCTTCTGCCTCAGCCTGCCGAGTAGCTGGGATTACAGGCATGTGCCACCAAGCCCAGCTAATTTTTGTATTTTTAGTAGAGATGGGGTTTCTCCATGTTGGTCAGGCCGGTCTCGAACTCCCAACCTCAGGTGATCCCCCCGCCTCAGCCTCCCAAAGTGCTGGGGTTACAGGCATGAGCCACCACGCCTGGCTTTTTGATAGTTTTTACACACAGAAATACAACACACACACACACACACACACACACACACACACACACACACACACACTTTTCCTTAGGGTCTTACTCCCGTCCCCTAGGCTGGAATGTAGTATCATGATGACACCTCACTGCAGCTTAAACCTCCTGGGCTCAAGTGATCCTCGCACTTCAGCCTCCTTGGTGGCTGGGACTACAGGCATGCACCGCCATGCCTGGCTAGTTTTTTGCAAAGGCAGAGTTTTACTATGCTGCTCAGGCTGGTCTCAAGCTCCTGAGCTCAAGTGATTTTTCCTTCTTGGCCTCCCAAAGTGTTGGGATTACAGGCGTGAGCCACTGCTCCCGACCTACAGTTATATTTTCAGTGTTTCTGATGTTCTAAATTAAAGTATAAGAAAGAAATGTTAGTTTTATCTATTTTTCATTTCCTTAAACATTTATAACCAACAGTAAGAGAGTTCTAGTATTTGACAGAAACTTGTTAAAGGTCACAGAATCATCTTATTTTATCCTGTTGGTGACTGAGACCGTTTTGTACAATTTCAGTTTGCACGGCCGTTCTTACAGTCCACACGATGTGCAAAGTGAGACTGGCTGTGTTACTTCATCACCATCATCATCGTCGTCAGGTTCTCCACCTGGCCAGTGGGGCAAACCCCCCAGATGCCAGGCCAGGGGTTAATCTCTTTGTGACTCCCTTTTCTTTTTCTTATCCTTTTTTTTGAGACAGAATCTTGCTGTGTCGCCCAGGCTGGAGTGCATTGGTGCGATCTCGGTTCACTGCAATCTCCTCCTTCGAGGTTCAAGCGATTCCCCTGCCTCCGTCTCCCAAGTAGCTGGGATTACAGGTGCACACCAGCAAGCCCAGCTAATTTTTGTTTCTTCAATAGAGACGGGGTTTCACCATGTTGGCCAGGCTGGTCTCGAACTTGTGACCTCAGGTGATCCACTCAGCCTCCCAAAGCGCTGGGATTGCAGGCGTGAGCCACTGCGCCTGTCCCGTTCCTTTTCTGACTCAGGGCAAAAGGGCCCCTACAAAGTCCCAGGCCAAGGCCCTCCCAGCCCTGGCCAACATTGTCCTCTTACTGCAGAGGCTGGGATTCTCTGCAGTCCCAGGAAGCTTCCAAAGAGGAGAGCTCAGCTTACAACCAATAAAAATAACTCAGGGGTGATAAACAGTCCCAGGTCCCTGGGGATGCTCTTATGCAATCTGCCTTGATTTCACAAGCCCTACATGGCGCTGTCGGCAGAGGCAGACTGAGATGCACGTCCTGGCTGACACCACAGGGCAAGGCCCCTCTGGCTGCAATGACTGGGAACAGTGTCTTTGGCTGTGACATGAGGTGGCTCATTTACAACAGAAGACATGTAAAAATAGCGCAGCTTATTGATTGGTTGGTTGTTAGTTGATTGACTGATTTAAATACATGGTATTTCTTTTTCTTTTTAGGCAAAGTACACTAATAATGGATGGTCTCAGTAGAAAATTCAGAATATGCATAGGCCAAAAGAAAAAATAAAAACTACCTGTTGGGCATGATGGCTCATGCCTGTGATCCTGAGATTTTGGGAGGCTGAAGTGGGAGGATTGCTTGAGTCCAGACGTTTGAGACCAGACTGGGCAATACAGGGAGACTTCATCTCTACAAAAAACAAAAAATTAGCTGGGTATGGTGGTGCACACCTATGGTCCCAGCTACCTGAGAGGCTGAACCTAGAGGATCGCTTGAAACTGGTATGTCGAGGCTGCAGTGAGCTATGATTGTGCCAGTGCACTCCAGCCTGGGCAACAGAGCAAGACCCTGTCTCTAAATACAATAAAATAAAAACTACCCATAGTCTAGCTACTGAGAGAGCACTGCTGTACCTTCAGCCTTTCGGGCTTTTCTAGAAGCTCAAAGCATGTGATGCAGAGCTTTGGTCTGCAAACTCTGATGCCAGACCGCCTGAGTTCCACTCCTAGCTTGCTTAACTTCTCTTCCACTGTCTTCCCATCAGTAAAATGGGAATAACAGTAGCAGCCCCTGTATCACTTTGTTGCACGGTTAGGGAATTTTTGCTTTTTGCTGTGAAAGAGGTCAAGAGGAAGAGCCTTGTGGTTAAGTCTTTGTGTACATTCTTTTCTTTTTCTTTTTTGAGATGGCATCTCACTCTGTTGCCCAGGCTGGCATGCGATGGCGCCATCATGCTTTACTGCAGCCTCAAGCTCTTAGGCTCAAGTGATCCTCCTACCTCAGCCTCCCGAGTAGCAGAGACCACAGGTGTGTAGTCTCACACTTGGCTAATTTTCAAAATTTTTGTAGAGATGGAGTCTCACTATGTTGCCTAGGCGGGTCTCAAACTTCTGGCCTCAAGTGATCCTTTTACATTGGCCTCCCAAAGTGCTGGCATTTACAGGTGTGAGCCACTGCACCTGGCCTGTGTATATTTGGAATGGTATCTTAGGATAAATTCTTGGGAGGGCAACTACAGTGTCTAAGAAAATATTTATTTTGTTCATTTCTTGCCAAGTCAGGAAACATGAAAATGAGCTACCTGGTGACTGGTAAAATTAAATGAGCTATGCTGTAGCTCAGCACTTTGGGAGGCTGAGGTGAGCAGATCACTTGAGGTCAGGAGTTTGAGACCAGCCTGGCCAACACGGTGACGCCCCGTCTCTACTAAAAATACAAAAATGAGCCAGGTGTGGTGGCGTGCACCTGTAATCCCAGCTACTTGGGAGGCTGAGGCAGGAGAATTGCCTGAACCCAGTAGGTGGAGGTTGCAGTGAGCCAAGATCATGCTACTGCACTCCAGCCTGGGCAACTGAGCAAAAAAAAAAAAAAAAAAAAAGGCAAGGATCTGGTTTGGAGTCCTGGCTTGGCATCCCACTGCTGTGTGACCTTGAGCAAGTGGTTTCCCATTCCTGGGCCTCAATGTTCTGGGCAAATATGAAGCCATCTCTTAGGGAAAGTTGTCATAGGGTTAGAAATAATTGGTGAATACGACAGAGCACATAATCTGATGCTCATTGTAAAGGTCGTAGTAGTTGCCATTATTATTTATACGAATTTATACTAACGCAGAGAGAGATGGATTCTCACATGCGTAACAGAGAGAGGCAGGGGGAGCAAGCTGTGGTCACAAGGGCATTCTGCACGACGCTGCAGAGAGAAGACCTCTCCAGTGGGGCAGAGGCTGTTGGTCTGAATGTTCATGTCACCCCCAAATCCTTATGTTGAAATCTTAACCACGAAAGTGATGGTGTGAGGAGGCGAGGCCTTTGCCATGGAATCAGATTATTCATGAATGGGGATAGTGCCCTTATATAAGTGACCCCAGAGAGTTCTCTCACTCTGTCCACCATGTGAGGATATAATGAGAAGTTGGCCATCTGCATCCAGGAAGAGGGCCCCCACCAGAACCTGGACATACTGGCACTCTGATCTCGAAATTCCAGCCTCCAGACCTGTGAGCAATAAATTTCTGTTGTTCTTAAGCAACCCAGTCTATGGCACTTCGTTATAGCAACGAGGCCTTTCTGCCGTCCTGTTGGAGCTGGACAAACACTGAGGCCTCAAATGCCCAGAATTCATATGCTTTGAGAGGCTTGGCTTTGCTTTTCTTTCTTTCTCTCTCTCTCTCTTTCTTTCTTTCTTTCCTTCTTTCTTTTCTTTCTTCTTTCCTTCCTTCCTTCTTTCCTTCCTTTCTTTCCTTCTTTCCATCTTTTTTTTTTGAGACAGAGTCTTGCTCTGTCACCCGGGCTGGAGTGCAATGGTGCGATCTCAGCTCACTGCAACCTCTACCTCCTGGGTTCAAGTGATTCTCCTGCCTCAGCCTCCTGAGTAGCTGGGGTTACAAGTGTGTGCCACCATGCCCAGCTAATTTTTGTAGTTTTAGTATAGACAGGGTTTTGCCATATTGGCCAGGCTGGTCTCGAACTCCTGACCTCAGGTGATCTGCCTTGGCCTACCAAGTGCTGTGATTACAGGTGTGAACCACCTCGCCCAGTCTCCAAGAGGCTTTTTGTGTCTACAATGTGAGTGCACGTGCACACACACACACACACACACGTATGTTCATTCGGCTAAATGCAACAAGCCACTTTCTGCTGTTTAAGATGAGACAGGTGCTGTGCTAGGTGCTGGGGATACAGAAATAAACGAGGCACAGTTTTTGTCCTTAAGAAAAGCATGGTTTGGCCGGGCGCGGTGGCTCACGCCTGTAATCCCAGCACTTTGGGAGGCCGAGGCGGGTGGATTACGAGGTCAGGAGATCGAGACCATCCTGGTCAACATAGTGAAACCCCGTCTCTACTAAAAATACAAAAATTAGCTGGGCATGGTGGCACGTGCCTGTAGTCCCAGCTACTCGGGAGGCTGAGGCAGGAGAATTGCTGGAACCCAGGAGGCGGAGGTTGCGGTGAGCCGAGGTCGTGCCATTGCACTCCAGCCTGGGTAACAAGAGCGAAACTCCGTCTCAAAAAAAAAAAAAAAAAGAAAAGAAAAGAAAAGCATGGTTTTGTAGGAAACCACAAAAGAAGGAAGCATCATCACATGGTGTGTTCTGTGCGGTGGCTAACATGGACTCAGGTGAGAAACACTAACCCACCCCATGCCTCTAATTCTGTTGCATATGCTTCCTAGATCGATCAAGAGCCACATTTCATACACAGGAGGGGACTCATTTATTGGGGGATGCGGTTTTTTGAGTGACATGTTCTCAGGAGAAAGGAGAGAGGAGGTAGGACAGGGTCGGAGAGTCACTAACGGTGGTGACTCTGCAGTCAGAGCCTGGTCCCTCAGGGAGCTCTGGATACACACTTCACAGTTGGCTTGTTTTTGTTTTGTTTTGTTTTTTTGAGATGGAATCTCGCTCTGTCACCCAGACTGGAGTGCAGTTGCGCCATCTTGGCTCACTGCAACCTCCATTCCCTGGTTCAAGCAATTCCCCTGCCTCAGCCTCCCGAGCAGCTGGGACTACAGGCGCGTGCCACCACGCCCAGCTAAGTGTTTTGTGCTTTTGGTAGAGGCGGGGTTTCACCATGTTGGCCAGACTGGTCTCGAACCCCTGACCTCAGGCAATCCATCCACTTCTGCCTCCCAAACTGCTAGGATTACAGGTGTGAGTCACTGCGCCAGGCCTCACAGTTAGTTATTAATTATTTCCTTCACTGAGGTAAGGGGTGGGCTCTTCACGCCCTTGTCAGTCAGTCATTGGCTGTGGGCTGCTCTGCGGGTGGGAGCAGAGCAGGGGAGACTGCTCCCAGTTGACCGAGGACGGCCCCCTAGGAAAAGGTACAACTCTAAGCTGTTATCAGGCCAAGACTCATAGAGGCAGGGCGTGAAGGTGCCAAGCGCATCTTTGAACAATTTCTCCTTCTCCATCCCCAACCCTTCATATCAGATAGGCCCCCAGGCCCAGAGACACTGCAGATAGAAAAATCAAGTTTGACCAGACATAGTAACTCATGCCAGTAATCCCAGCACTTTTGAGAGGCTGAGGCGGGAGGATCACCTGAAGTCAGGAGTTTAAGACCACCCTGGCTAACATGTGAAACCCGGTTTCTACTGAAAAATACAATAAGTTAACCAGGTGTGGTAGCACATGCCTGTAATCCCAGCTACTCGGGAGGCTGAGACAGGAGAATCACTCGAACCCGGGAGGCGGAGGCTGCAGTGAGCCAAGATCACACCATTGCACTCCAGTGCAAAAAAAAAACTTTGCCAGATACAGTGGCTTGTGCCTGTAGTCCTAGCTACTCAGGTGGTGGCGGCAGGAGGATGTCTTGAATCCAGGAATTTGAGGTTGTGATAGCTATGATCATGCCACTGCATTCCAGCCTAGGTAACAGAGCAAGAACCTGGCTTAAATAAATAAAGAAATAAAATCAAGTTTGCAGCTGTCACTGACTGTGAGCTGAAAAGACCCTTAAAGATCACCTAATCCATCCTCTTCATTTTGATGATGAGGCCTGAAGAGGTTCAGTCATTTGTCTACGGCTGCTGTGACAAATTCCAAAGCCATAGGGGCCAGGCAGGGAAAACCGATGCTGTCTAAGATTCTAAGGAGTGGTGGGGACGGTGGTAAACTGGAGGCAAGGGTTTCTCTAATGAGTCCGCAGCAGCCTGGTTCCTACGGCCATGAGGGAATGAGGGCCCAGAGTGATTGGTGCCTCTGAATTTCCCCAGAGAAGCTGGAAGTCGTGTGCGTGTGTGTGTGTGTGTGTGTGTGTGTGTGTGTGTGTGTGTTCCATGTGAAATCTTTCTGTTTTGAAATGTTGGCAACTCTTGGAAATTCTTGAGAACACTGTATGGGCCAAGGAAAATATGTCAGTGGGTGAGACTTGGCCCCAGGGTCAGCAGTGTGCAGTATCTGGTCTATGGCCTGAGGCACGTGGGAAGAGCAGCAAGGATTCCTGGATTAAGGGACTTTCTATCATGCCAGTAACAGGACGACAGAAGAAACAGACCAGACCTGGGAGGAGGGAAGGAAGAGGGCTCCAGAGGAAGGAAATGGAAACAGAAACCCGGGGTTTGGGGGATGTGGAGGGGGGGACTCATCTCCAGGGTCTCCAGCGTAAGCGGGAAGAGGAAACCCAGGGCTTAATGGTATTGTTTTGTTTTGTTTTGTTTATATTAAGATGAAATTTACATAACATTAACCATTTTAAAACATACAATTCAGTGGCCTCAAATACAAAAAAACTAGCCACGTGGTGGTGCGTGCGTGTAGTCCCAACTACTCAGGAGGCTGAGGCTCCCACTTGAACCCGGGAGGCAGAGGTTGCAGGGAGCCGAGATCGTGCCTCTGCACTCTAGCTGACAGCAGAGCAAGATGCAAGACTCTGTCTCAAAACCAAACCAAACCAAACCAAAATTGAGGAGCATTTGCTCGGTCTCTGTGAGAGTGGAAGCACATCAGGGATTTCTGCATCTTGGCTGAGTGGCGCCAGGTCTGGAGAAAAGGGCTGAGGAGGAGAAAAAGACACCAAGGAGACATCAAGGGAAATGGTGCCAGAGAGAAATTGCCAGAGAGAAATTCAGATGAACAGGGAAGGGCCAGTGAGTGTGTGTGTGTGTGTGCATCCACGTGTGAATGAGTGAGTGTGTATGTGTGCATGCATCCACATGTGAGAATGTGTGTGTGCGTGCATCCACGTGTGAGTTTCTGAGTGTGTGCATGTGTGCGTCCACTTGTGAATGAATGAATGTGTGCGTGTGTACGTCCACGTGTGAATGAGTGTGTGCGTGTATGCGTCCACATGTGAGTGTGTATGTGCGTGCGTTCACGTGTGAATGTGTGCGTGCGTGTGTGCTTCCATGTGTGAATGTGCGTGAGTGCGTGAGTCCACGTGTGAATGAGTGAGAGGGTGTGTTCGTGCATGCATGTGTCTATACGTGAATGAGTGTGTGCATGTGTCTACGTGTGAATGAGTGTGTGTGTGCGTGTGTCTATGTGTGAATGAGTTTTGAGAGTGTGTGGGTGTGTGCATGCGTCTAATGTGAATGTGTGTGTCCATGTGTGAGTGCGTGTCTGTAAATGTGTTTGTGTACATTTGAGAATTGCATGTATATGAATGTCTATGTGTATTGTGCATGCACGTGTCTGTCAACATGAGACCAAAAAAGTGTGTGTGAATAAGTGTCTAATGTGTGGATGTGTGTTTGAGAGTGTGTGTGTCTCTGTGTGTGTGTGCCTGTGAGACGTGTGTGTGTGAATGTGTGTGAACATATGTCCATGTGTAACTGTGTGGAAACATTTGTGAATGTGTCTCTGTGACAATGAGTGTAAGCCTCTGTGTGTGAACATATGTCTGAATGAGGGCATGTGAGTGTGTGTGTGAGTGCATGTGTGACTGTGTATGTTTGTATGAGCGTGTCTGGGAAAGTGTGTAAGTATGTGTGCACATGTCTATGAGTGTGTGCATGTGTGAACAAGTGTGTATGTGTGAGTGCATGTGTGTGATTGTGTGTGTCTGTGTATCTGGGAGAGTGTGTTGTGTGTGGACTTGTCTCTGAGTGTGTGTGCATGTGTTGTCGTGTGTGTGATTGTGTGTGTCTGTATGAGTGTGTCTAGGAGAGTGTGTGAGTTGTGTGTGCACGTCTGTATGTGTGAACGAGTGTCGTGCGTGTGTGTGATTTTGTGTGTGGGAGAGTGTGAGTGTTGTATGTGGACATGTCTGAGTGGGTGTGCATGTGAATGAGTGTCGTGTGTGTGATTGTGTGTGTGTATGATTGTGTCTGGGAGAGTGGGGTGTGTGCATGTGAGTGTGTATGTGTGAATGAGGGGCATGTGTGAGTGTGTGTGTGTGCATGTGTGTGTATCACGGGTGAGGAGCTGGGAGGAGCAGGGAGCTGAAAGCCTCCTGGGCCCACAGATCTGGGAATTCCACTGTGACTCCAGCTGTGGCTGCCCATTTGGCTGGATGCTAGGGGCAGCAGCGCGGTGGGGTCTGAAAGAGGAATGACCCTATCTGGGTTTTGTCTTGATGGGAGGAAATTTTTTGCCCAAGGCAACAGTCCCCCCCTGGCGTGTGCCCTCCGCTGTGGGTGACTGAGAACTCTGAGAGCCCAGGGATCCTCTTCAAACCCAATTTGCATTAGAAATCAATATGGGTTTCTTTTTTTCCCCCCTGAAGCTCCAAGATGCCAAGACCCTCGAGCAAGTAATAATGATGCTTTTCAGACCAGGACTTCAAGCTGCTTCACTGTGATTAGTCTCCTTTCAGACACAGGAAAACTGGGGTGACTTGAAGGAATTCTGCTGACAGGTCAAAGGGAGGCTGTGGCCTTCCCGCCAAGGTGACCCCAGGGATCACAGAAACCTCGGTTCCATGCTGGGTCCTGCTTACCTGGGGGCCACGGCACAGGGAGATCCTGCTGGTTTCTATGCAGAAGGAAATTGAGTCTCTTGTGGCTGTCTCCAGGCTGTAACCCTACAGGCTGAGGCTGTCTGTCCTCGGTGGGCGGGTGCGAAAGGCAGACTGAGCATAGATTCCAAAGGTCCTTCTGTGGTCAGCTCTGACTGGAGGCAGCGGAGTGTCATGGAGTAAGAGGCAGCTTATCCATCAGAATGAAGTTTAAGTGCTTTGAGAATGACCTCAGTTTCCCCATCTGTAAAATGTGGATAGTATCCGTCTCCATAGGGCTGATTGTCTGAGAGCTAAATTGACGTGGAAGTTTAGCGCAGCACAGGTGCACACTCAGGAGTGGTAAACTGTTAGAGTCACAGCATCTTTATTATCGTCATCGTCATCATCAATATCATCATCAACTCATGAAAGAAACACTCTGGCCACGCGCAGTGGCTCATGCTTATAATCCCAGCACTTTGGGAGGCTGAGGCTGGCAAATCACCTCAGGTCAAGAGTTTCAGACCAACCTGACCAATATGGAGAAACCCTGTCTCTACTAAAAATACAAAAATTGTCTGGGCGTGGTGGTGCATGCCTGTAATCCCAGCTACTTGGGAGGCTGAGGCAGGAGAATCACTTGAACTTGGGGGGCAGAGGTGGCGGTGGGCTGAGATCGCACCATTGCACTCCAGCCTAGGCAACAAGAATGATACTCCATCTCAAAAAAAAAAAAAAAAAAAAAAAAAAAAAAAAAAAAAAAAAAAAAAAAAAAAAGAGAAAGAAAAGAAAAAGAAAAAAGAAAAAGCCACTTCCCTAGCAAAGGAGGTCCTGAGAATTCCAGGGTTCCAGGACCTGAGAGGGCTAAGAAAACTCACTCCAGGTGGGCACGATGGCTCATATCTGTAATCCCAGCACTTTGGGAGGCCAAGGCAGGAGGATCACTTGAGACCAGGAGTTTGAGACCAGGAGTTCAAGGCCAGCCTAGTCAACATGGCAAAACCCCTACTCCATGGAAAATATAAAAATTAGCTGGGCATGGTGGCCCATGCCTGTAGTCCCAGCTACTTGGGAGGCTGAGGCATGAGAATCACTTGAAAACAAGAGGCAGAGGTTGCAGTGAGCCAAGATCACGCCACTGCACTTCAGTCTGGGTGACAGAGCGAGACTCTGTCTCAAAAAAAAAAAAAGGAAAAACAAAACTTACCATACACTCCCAGCCTCTCCAGGGCAGTGGTGCTGGTGGATGACGTCAACTCTGCAAAAGCAATGACGAGATTTCTGGTAGCAGGTCACCATCCCCTGACTTCCTAAGGACTCTCAGTGAAGCGGGCTGGAGAGGTTCTGAGAAACCCACCATCAAGAATGCTTGACGTCGGGCCAGGGGTGCATGGTGCACGTCTATAGTCCCAGCTACTTGGGAGGCCAAGGTGGGAGGATCCTTTCATTCCAGGAGTTCACAACCAACCTGTGTAACATAGCGAGAACCTGTATTGAAGTTAAAAAAAAAAAGAGAATCAAGGCTGGGAGCGGTGGCCCACGCCTGTAATCCCAGCACTTTGGGAGGCTGAGGCAGACAGATCACAAGGTCAGGAATTCGAGACCAGCCTGGCCAATATGGTGAAACCCTGTCTCTACTAAAAATACAAAAATTAGACCAGGCGTGGTGGCTCATGCCTGTAATCCCAGCACTTTGGGAGGCCAAGGCAGGCGGATCACGAGGTCAGGAGATTGAGACCATCCTGGCTAACAAGGTGAAACCCCATCTCTACTAAAAATACAAAAAGTTAGCCAGGTGTGGTGGCACACACCTGTAGTCCCAGTTACCCGGGAGACAGAGGCAGGAGAATCGCTTGTAACCAGGAGGTAGAGGTTGTAGTGAGCCAAGATCACTCCACTGCACTCCAGCCTGGACGACAGAGCAACATCGTCTCAAAAAAAAAAAAAACAACAAAACAATTTGCCAGAGGTGGTGGCGGGCACCTGTAGTACAGCCTCGGGAGGCTGAGGTGGGAGAATTGCTTGAACTGAGAGGCGAAGGTTTCATGAGCAGAGATTGTGCCACTGCTCTGGAGACAGAGCGAGACTGTCTCTGAAACAAAAAAGAAAAGAAAAAAAAGGAAAAGATGGAACGTTTTTTGATTTAGTGTGTAAAAGATGTGGACTAAGGATATGTGTTCATAGCCCCCAAGTGGATGATTGTTCGAAAGGAGTAGGTGTTCTGGAAAGAGGATGGGTTAGGAGGGAACCTCCAAATCCTGCAGACCTGCGTTTGAATCCCTGTCTCCTCTGTCTTAGCTCTGTGGGTGTGAGTGAACAATGCCACCTTCCTGAGCCTCAGTCACCTTGTTTGTAAAATGGCCACAGTAATAGACTTGTCAGAGGCACTTGAACCAGGGCAACTCCATCTTGAATAGGAGCTGGATAATATAAGGCTGAGACCTACGGGGCTCTGATCCCTGATGGGTAGGCATTCTAAGTCACAGGATGAGATAGGAGGTCGGCACAAGAAACAGGTCATCAAGACCTTGCTGATAAAACAGGCTGCAATAAAGAAGCCGGCCCAAACTCACCAAAATCAAGATGGTGATGAGAGTGACCTCTGGTCTTCCTCACTGCTACACTCTCACCAGCTCCAAGACAGTTTACAAATGCCTTAGTAATGTCAGGAAGTTACCCAATACAGTCTAACAAAGGAAGACATGAATAATCCGCCCCTTGTTTAGCAATATCAAGAAATAAGGCCCGGCGCGGTGGGTCACGCCTGTAATCCTAGCATTTTGGGTGGCCCAGCTAAGTGGATCACCTGAGGTCAGGAGTTTGAGACCAGCCTGGCCAACATGGTGAAACCCTGTCTCTAGTAAAAATACAAAAATTGGCCAGGCATGGTGGTGTGTGTCTGTGATTCCAGCTACTCAGGAGGCTGAGGCAGGAGAATTGCTTGAACCTAAGAGGCAGAGGTTGCAGTGAGCTGAGATCGCACCCCTCCACTCCAGCCTGGGTGACAGACCAAGACTCCATCTCAAAAAAAAAAGCAAAAAGAGAAATAACTATAAGAATGGACAGCCAGTAACCCTTGGGGCTGCTCTGCCTATGGAGTAGCCATTATTTCATTCCTTTACTTTCTTAATAAACTTGCTTTCACTTTACCCTATGGACTCGCCCTGAATTCTTTCTTGAGCAAGATCCAAGAACCCTCTCTTAGGGTCTGGATTGGGATTCCTTTGCTGTAACAGACTCTCTTGGATGGCATACATCAGATACAGGCACACAGTAGGAGGCCTAAAATAGTGGCTCTGTGGGTTTAATCCATTCAATCTGTGAGCAAACCAGTTTGAGACCATCCAAATGATTCTTGACAGTGAAATGGGGCGTTTATTCAAGCTGAAACATTTACAAAGAACCTAGTATGTGCCAGATCCTAGGAACGCCACGGGGAATGAAACAGGACCCCTGTCTAGTGGGGAGAGAAGGATGCAAGTGTTTTCTGATCGCCAGGCTCCCAGGAGATGCCTCTCAGGCAACAAGCAGAGGGTGGTGTGTTCCTCTAGGGAGCATCCCTGGCAACCTGGCCTCCAGGGAGAGTGGACCCACCCACAGCGTCTTGAGGGATCTGCCGTGGTGGTCCTCAGAGACACAGGGTGACAGTGGCGGGCTTTCTAATCCCAGAAACAAAACAACAGAAGAAGAAAAACATTGCTGAGTTGTGCATTGGGAGGGTGTCCTGGTAAGAGAACTGCATTTAGAAACATGGACTTGTGGCCGGGCGCGGTGGCTCATGCCTGTAATCCCAGCACTTCGGAAGGCTGAGGTGAGTGGACCATGGGGTCAGGAGTTCAAGACCAGCCCGGCCAACATGCTGAGATCCCGTCTCTGCTAAAAATACAAAAATTAGCTGGGCATTGTGGTGAACGCCTGTAATCCCAGCTACTCGGGAGGCTAAGGCAGGGGAGTTGCTGGAACCCAGGAGGTGGAGGTTGGAGTGAGCTGAGACTGTACCACTGTACTCCAGCCTGGGTGAAAGAATGAGACTCCATCTAAGAAAAGACACCAGATTGGATTTAGGGGCCACCCTAATCCAGTAGGACCTCATCTGAACTAACTACATCTGCAAAGACCGTACTTCCAAATAACGTTGCATTCATGGGGGGTGAACATGAATTGGAGTGGAGTGGGGCAGCGGAACACGGTGCAACCCTATACAACCCCAAGCATTGGAATCATAAAGCTTGGGTTCAAAGCCCGGCTATGAGACTACTAGGTGGTGAATTTGGGGTACACTTATTAGCCTCTCCAGGCCTCTTTCTCCTCATCAGAAAAATGGGGGAATAGGCCAGCCGTGGTGGCTCACGCCTGTAATCCCAGCACTTTGGAAGGCCAAGCTGGGTAGATCATCTGAGGTCAAGTGTTCGAGACCAACCTGGCCAACATGAGGAAACTCTGCCTCTACTAAAAAACACAAATATTAGCCAGGCGTGGTGGTGCATGCCTGTAATCCCAGCTACTCGGGAGGGTGAGGCGGGAGAATTGCTGGGACCCAGGAAGGAGATGGATGTTGCAGTGAGCTGAGATCGTGCCCCTGCACTCCAGCCTGGGTGCATTCATGGCGGGTGAACATGAATTGGAGTGGAGTGGGGCAGTGGAACACTGTGTGACCCTATACACCCCCAAGCATTGGAGGCATAAAGCCTTGGGTTCAAAACCCGGCTCTGACACTAGTAGGTGGTGGATTTGGGGTACACTTCATAACCTCTCCAGGCCTCTTTTTCCTCATCAGAAAAATGGGGTAATAGGTCAGATGTGGTGGCTCATGCCTGTAATCCCAGCACTTTGGGAGGCCAAGGCAGGCATATCACTTGAGGTCAGGAGTTCGAGACCAGCCTGTCCAACATGGTGAAACCCCATTTCTACTAAAAATACAAAAGTAGCTGGTTGTGGTGGTGCACATCTGTAATCCCAGCTACTCGGGAGGCTGAGGCATGAGAATGGCTTGAACCTGGGAGGCTGAGGTCGCAGTGAACCGAAATCACACCATTGCACTCCAGCCTGGGTGACAGAGCAAGACTGTCTCAAAAAATAAAAAAAGGGGGGTGGGGTGGGGAATAATGCATGCACAGCAGGTTTGCTCTAAGGATTTGAAGGAATGTATGTAGAACACACAGTAGGTCTCATAAAACAGAAAATGTCATTGTCTGTATTCCTGGAAGATTCTGCCTGGAACCTGCCAGGTCCCTGCTGCTGGCTTCTCAAATGCCTGCAGCTGGTGCAAGGCTCTACCTCCAAGATGTTTCCACCCCAGATACATCCCAGAGCCCCCTGCACCTCCTGGGAGGGTGAGGATGGGTGGATGCATGCTGCCAATGCTGGGCACCTGCTTGCTTTCTGGGCAGTGGCTAGGAAATCGCATCCCCTGCCAGAGAGCACCTGCACACACCAGAGAAAGGAAGGAGACAGAGCCGTGCGATTCTAGCAGAGGAACGCCCATAGGATTCCTTCTGTTATTCCCAAGGTCGAGGCTCCCAGACTGAGTAGGCAGGAAAGAGAATGTGTCTTCATACAGGAAGCCTCGCTGCCCAGAACACGGGACAGATCTAGCTGGAGCTGTGCTCAAACAGCTGTGGAGGCATTATAAATCTCTCTCCCCGAGATGAGGTGCAGAGGCTCTTGACGTGTCCTACTAATGGTAAATCTGCCAGCGCCCACAGAGCAAGCCCTGGACTCTCAGAGCATCAAGGTGAGACTGCCTGCCCCCGTCAAGCCTGTTAATGGCAGCCGTGATATATTTCCTTCCAAATGCGGAAGGCTGCCTCTTTCTTCTTTGGAAGCATTGAGGGAGTTTTAACTGTAAAACAGACTGTGCTTCAAATCCCATCTAAATGCCTCATCCTGAAGCTCTTATCTGCCAATTTTCTGCAAATGACACTGGGCGATTTGAATGGGATTAGGTTGGACAGTGGCCCCTGGCTGTTGTGAAAGTTTGTGTGGGTTTTGTTTGTTTGTTTTGGTGCAATCTGTCTTTAAATCTTCACTTTCAAAAAAAACTAAAAGTAGTCGCTGGCCTTATTTTTGATTTAGAGTATGTGAAGTCTGAAGTTCCCTTCCCTGACTTATTACCTTGTAGGTTTATGACTTTGAACAATCACTTCCTCTCCTTTAGTTTCCTCATCTGTAGAAAGGTGATTATAAAATCTTTCTTATCAGCTGGATACAAAGATGAAATGAGATATCCTATGGCTATCAATCAGAGTTTTGAGTTGTAAATAATCCGTGGTACACTGATTAAAAGGCTCTTAAAAACAAAAAAGCCCTGATTTGTGGCAGTTGCCAATTTCCGTGGTGAAAATACACCCATCATGGCCGATTTTAAGTGACCAATGTGAGGTCACTGAAAAATGAATTGGGAAGGGGTGCAGACCACCTCCTGAGCTGGTGGGAGGTGACTCCAGCATGCCCCTGAAGACAACAGATACCAACACTGACTAATTTTATCAGGAAAAAAATATGTACCCAAAGGATATGGGGTAGCTTGCAGAATTTCCAGCAGGGAAATTGAATTTGGAGTTTGTGCATTCAGGAGTAACTCCCAAATTGCCCCACAAGTCACTAAATAAGTGAAGACACTACCACTGTCCCCTCTGTCATAGATACAATTATATCCTCCCTTATAGCCAACAATTCTGGACACTGGCCAGTGCCACTAAAACTGGAGTCACTGACATCTCTGAAAATGCCATGTAGCTACTGGGCTACCACTAGTCCCAGTAGGCACTGAGAAGTATGGTTTCTATTTTCTCCATGATTAGTGTCTCATTTAATCTGGGAAAGTGCACCTGATTGGTAGAGCCAAGTCATGTGCCTGTGCCCTAGCTGCAAGGGAAGCTGGGAAAGGGAGTGTGTTAGTTTCTTGTGACTGCTGTAATGAATTCTCTAATGCTGTAATGAATTCTCTAGAGGAGGATCCTTCCTTCTCTTCCAGCTTCTGTATCTCTCTGCCTCTGTGTGTCTCCTATAATGTTACTTGTTATTGCATTTAGGGCCCACTCAGACAATCCAGGATGATCTAGAGATCTTACTGAAGCTTAACTACATCTGGAAACACATTTTTTTTCAAAAAGAGTCACAGGGTAAATATTTTCAGCATCAAGGGTCATACAGTTGCAACTACTTAACTTCTACTGCAGCATAAAAGCAGCATAGGCAATATGTAAATGAATGGATGTGGCTGTGTGCCAATAAAACTTTATTAACAAAAACAAGTGGTGGGCCAGATTTGGCCTATAGGTTATAGATGGCTGATTCCTGTTCCAGAACATGAAAGAGCCCAGCTTGTGGCAAGCACTCAGTAACTGTGGGATGAATCTTCAATCTATAGTGCATATATTGAACATGGGTGAACACTCAAAGGACAAATGAATAAAGAGTTCAAACAGCACTAATGCTTTGTGGCCCACATTCTTTTTTTTTTTTCTCACTTTGTCCCCAGGCTGGAGTGCAGTGGCATGATCTTGGCTCATTGCAACTTCTGCCTCCCGGGTTCAAGTGATTCTCCTGCCTCAGGTTCCCCAGTAGCTGGGACTACAGGTACGTGCCACCATGCTCAGCTAATTTTTATATTTTTAGTAGAGATGGGGTTTGACCAGGCTGGTCTTGAGCTCCTGGCCTCAGGTGATCCACCTGCCTTGGCCTCCCAAAGTGCTGGGATTATAGGCATGAGCCATTGCACGCTGATCTTTTTTGTATTTTTTGTAGAGATGGGGTTTTGCCGCGTTGCCCAGGCTGGTCTCAAACTCCTAGACTCAAGCAATCCACCTGCCTCGACTTCCCAAAGTGCTGGAATTACAGGTGTGAACCACTTTGCCCAGATCCACATTCTTGAATAGACTATATAAAGGTGAAAAATTGGACCTCCAAAAATAAATACACAAAAATCAAGTTTGTGAGATGAGTTTTACCTGTTTTGAAACCCAGGGCTAATGTGGCTTTAAATTTGATCCCTGGAGCGGAGCGCAGTGGCTCACACCTGTAATCCCAGCACTTTGGGAGGCCTAGGCAGGAGAATCACTAGGTCAGGAGTTTGAGACCAGCCTGGCCAAGAGACCCACCTGACTAATATGGTGAAACCCCATCTCTACTAAAAACATAAAAATTAGCCAAGTATGGTGGCGGGCGCCTGTAATCCCGGCAGGAGAACTGCTTGAACCTGGGAGGTGGAGGTTGCAGTGAGCTGAAATCACGCCATTGCACTCCAGCCTGGGCGACAGAACAAGACTACAACTCAAAAAAAAAAAAAAAAAAAAAAATGTTGATCCCTGGTTTCATGCCCAGTGACAGCATCCAGCCAGAGACTAGGGTGCTTCTGGTCACCAGGAAGACCAGGGAAGAATGTAGAGGGATTTACACAAATTTACCCCATTGGAGGAGAAACAGAGGCGAAAGCCTAACGTGTCCTGCTGACAAAGAACAGAAACTATCAAGTACTGCCTCCCTCAGGAGTGAATCACATGAAATCCGGATTTTCTACTTCCAGGCTTGCAAAACATCACAAGAAACAGAGTCCGAAGGGCAAAAGAAACATAAAGAGTGCTAGCGTGAAAAATAAATCAGCTTTGAAGGCTGCCAGACCTGGGTCCAAATCTCAGCTGCCTGGTGATCCAGACCAGTCACTTTACTCTCCAAGCCTCAATTTCCATATCCGTAAAATGGGGAGTGCTAGACCCATCTCATCTCCCGGTTACTAGAATTAAACTAGACAAATTTCATCGTAAAACATAGCACCTGGCCAGGCATGGTGGCTCACGCCTATAGCCCCCGCACTTTGGGAGGCCAAGGTGGGTGGATCACCTGAAGTCAGGAGTTCAAGACCAGTCTGGCCAACATGGTGAAATCCTGTCTCTATGAAAAATACAAAAATTAGCTGCGCATGGTGGCACGTGCCTGTAGTGCCAGCTATTTGGGAGGCTGAGGCAGGAGAATGGCTTGAACCCAGGAGGCTGAGGTTGCAGTGAGCCGAGATTGCACCATTGCACTCCAGTCTGGGTGATAGAGCAGGACCTTGTCTCATAAAAAGAAAAAAGCAATAACAAAAGCATCTATTCAATGCTCAGTAAATATTAGTTCCTTGCAAGCATGACAATGGAATGAAGACTGAAGTTTTCTGGTTTTTTTTTTTTTTTTTTTTTAGATAGGGTCTTGGTCTGTTGCCCAGGCTGGAGTGCAATGGTGCAATCTTGGCTCACTGCAATCTTCACCTCCCAAGTTCAAGTGATTCTCCTGCCTCAGCCTTCTGAGTAGCTGGGATTACAGGCGCACACCACCACACCCAGTTAATTTTGTATTTTTAGTAGAGATGGGGTTTCACCCTGTTTGTCAGGCTGGTCTCAAACTCCTGACCTCTTGATCTGCCTGCTTCTGCCTCCCAAAGTGCTGGGATTACAGGCATGAGCCACTGCACCAGGCCATGGGTTTCTTTCTTTCTTTTTTTTTTTTTTTAAGACAGGGTCTTGCTCTGCCGCCCAGACTGAAGTGCAGTGGCATGATCATAGCTCACTGAAGTCTCCAACTCCTGAGCTCAAGTGATCCTCCTGCCTCAGCCT
>PVKV010017310.1:0-24485 GCA_004027835.1 Alouatta palliata
GGACAATCAGCAAGGCTCAGAAGGATCTAGAATATATTCTTAGGGGAGTGAATTAATTGTTCTTGTTTGGGGCTACAAAAAAACAATAGTGGAGGCCAGGCACAGTGGCTCACGCCCGTAATCCCAGTACTTTGGGAGGCTAAGGCGGGCAGATCATGAAGTCAGGAGATTGAGACCATCCTGGCTGACACAGTAAAACCCTGTCTCTACTAAAAATACAAAAAAAAAAAAATTAGCTGGACGTGGTAGCATGCGCCTGTAGTCCCAGCTACTAAGGAGGCTGAGGCAGGAGAATCACTTGAACCCAGGAGGTGGAGGTTGCAGTGAGCCAAGGTCACACCATTGCACTCCAGCCTGGGTGACAGAGCAAGAGTCTGTCTCAAAAAAAAAAAAAAAAGTGGAAAGCTTTTCTATCACAGTTTTATCCTAGAAGTCGGATGGATAAAATGACGTTTTCAAGACCTCATCATTCAACACAATGTTTGTAAATACTGAATGACTTTCACTACCTCTGCAAGTACCTCAACTTTGTAGTTCTACAGGGGGCTTTTTAAAGAAAAAACACGACTCTTCATGTGAATCAGGGAAATGGAACAGTCCACCTCAAATTAGCCTCTTAAAATGTCTTCTGTATGTGGAGGAAAAACAAAAGAATTGCTTGTTGCAGGCCATAACCAAAGACAGCCCCGACGTGGATGTTAAAATAAATGATATCACCTTATGTGCTTTGAATCCTTCATGTGTGAGGGTTCTAGCTTTTGGAGATAATGGTATCTCTTTTCACAATGTTTTCATGTTAATTACTTAACAAAATTGGTCTGTTGAGGATCTCTGCATTCCTTTATTTATAGATGAGCACAATTCTTTAGAGACCCATTAATATTCTGCAGACCTGGAGCGTTATTGTCAGATCTGCAGCTGAAGGTGTTAAAAGTAGGACTTTCTGGTTCCAGAGGAATAACGTGGCTTTGAAGCATCCTGTGCGCATGGGCTGTAAACTCAGTCAGGAATTGAAGGTTAAGTCAGAGTTTTCCAATAACCATTGATTAGCGGAAAATTGATCATTGAGTGAAGCAGTGAGTGATTGGCCCAATTTTAGATATGTTTCAAGCTTTTGCTTTGGAAGAAACTAGGGGAATGAAGAATGATATTGTCACTGCTGCTTAGAGACCATGTCTAAATAATGTAGTGGACCCCTTCCCCTTTAAAGTGTTTATTTCTGTTACTTGGAAGGTTTCTGATAACATCATTACGGTACAAATTCCTTTCTCTCTTTTTTTTTTTTGAGACGGAGTTTCGCTCTTGTTACCCAGGCTGGAGTGCAATGGCGCGATCTCAGCTCACCGCAACCTCCGCCTCCTGGGTTCAAGCACAAATTCCTTTCTCTAACAGTAAAAGGTAGTCCTGCCCAATTTTCCCTGGATCTTCCGTTCTTTTTCCCAAGACACAGAAATAAAAGCAAAGACAATGCGGTGTGGAACAAGCTTCTATCTCATGAGTTTATGCCAGGCACAATGGCTCACACCTGTAGTCCCAGCACTCTGGGAGGCTGAGGCGGGCAGATCACTTGAGTCCAGCAGTTCAAAACCATCCTGGCCAACATGGCAAAACCTCATCCCTACTGAAAATACACACACACACAGAAAAAAAAAAAAAAATCTCATGAGTTTAAAAGTGGAAGACTTGTATGTGCATTTGAGCAATTAATGGTCTTTAGAAAAGCACCCATGTAGGAAAGAAATATAGTATCTCAGGGCCAGGTGCCTTCTAGAGCTTGCTTCTTCCTTGGAAAACACCTTGTTATAATTAATGGACCTGATTTTATTTATTTATTTATTTATTTATTTTATTTTTGAGACAGAGTCTTGCTCTTTCACCAGGCTAGAGTGCAGTGGCACAATCTTGGCTCACTGCAACCTCCGTCTCCCAGATCCAAGCAATTCCCCTGCCTCAGCCTCCTAAGTAGCTGGGATTACAGGTACACACCACCGTGTCTGGCTAATTTTTTGTATTTTAGTAGAGACGGGGTTTCACCATGGCCAGGATGGTCCTGACCTCATGACCCGCCCACCTCGGCCTCCCAAAGTGCTGGGATTACAGGCGTGAGCCACTGCACCTGGCCCTGATTTTATTCTTAGGAGGGAAGGAGATAATGGAGAAAACAGTTTCCCATGTTATTAGCAATCTGATATAATGGCGAATGTTTTTTTTCCCCCCATTGAAAACAAAGATGATTGTAAGATGCCTGTCTTTTGTTTCATTATTGTTGTTCTTAATGTTTGGTGATAGATGCTTTCTCTAATATTTAATAATCAATCTGTTTCTTCTGTCTCTTGCATTCAGCTCATTCTCTTTCCTATTCTATCTGATCCACATCATTTCACATCAGTTTGCCATCTGCCATCTGAGCACCAGTCAAGTTCTGGTATAGTGCATGTTTCAAGATCTTCATTTCATATACAATTCATGTCAGAGACGTTACTGGAATGACTGTTGCTAAATATAGCAGGTAACCATGTTGGCCTGTAGGTTTTAGATATATTCTGATCCTTACAACTACAAAAATAATTGCAACATATTTTCATTCATTTAAACTACTGATATTATTCACATATGACCATGTGTCAGTTTTATCTCATGCTTTTACTATGTCAGCTATGGCTTTGGATATGCTAATAACCATTGGTGTTTAAAGCAATAAAAGGTTACTTTGAAGGGGAGGGAAGTATCTTTAGAAATTCTACAATAGCGCTTTGTGTGTGTGTGTATGTGTATTCATATTTCTGTCCGCAGTGACTGCATGTTTGTATTTCTGTATACAGTAATTGCATGTTTATATGTCTCCTAGCAGTTTGACTGACATGGAAGAATATGAAGAGAAATAGAAGAGCAAAACGTAATGGATTATGAGATCTCAGACAGTAAATTCTGAGACATGTTATCTATTTTAATTGGTGCAAACTGTTTACTGAAAATATATACATTGTGTTTTGCTGTTTCATCCTTTGAAATAGAGTAAGATGCTAATTTAAAAAATTATGCCAACTAAAAATTGTTGTACCGTAATACTTATGGTATAATTTGTGGCTGCATTGACTCCAAATGAATCAAATGCTAAGTAACTTCAGTACATGTACATTGGAAAACAAATTTATATCATTTAAATTTTTTCTTAACTGAATTTTCCTTGAATGTTTTACAAGTCTGAAGTTTCTTTTGAATTTTCACTTGAATGTTTTATGTCTAAAGCAAGGACACACATTTAGAATTACTATGTTTAAATATCCATTAACATTTGAAATTCTTTTGCACAAATATATTGTGAACATGGTTAGTTGTTTGACTTGCTTTGATACTGACTAACAGATATCTCAGGAGCGTTAAATTCTTCTTGATAGTTCTGATAATCTGATTTAATTAATTCATTAGGATTTTCTTTTTATGTTAGACCAGCCATGATTAACAAGGGCTCGTAATTCAGAAACTTTTACCAAAATAATCCAATGTCCTGTTTTGACAGTGACTATTTACTGACCAAAATAAGAGTTCTTAGGTTACAGCTGAGACCATTGTAATTTTTATGTTTGCTGCTTGTGCTGATTTTTATTTTTTAACGTTATCAAGACATTATTGTAACTTAAAGAAGCTGAAAAATATGGGTGGTGGCAAGAATCTTTTTTTCCTTTTACGTATTTTTTTACTTTTTTGAGACAGGGTCTCACTCTGTCCCCTAGGCTGAAGTACAGTGGCACAGTCATGATTCACTGCAGCCTTGACCTCCCAGGCTCAAGCAATATCCTCCCGCCTCAACTTCCCAAGTAGCTGGGACTATAGGCGTATCCCACCATGCCTGGCTAATTTTTGTATTTTTGATAGAGACAGGGTTTCACCATGTTACCCAGGCTGGTCTCAAACTCCTAGGCTCAAGCTACTCACCCTCATTGGCCTCCCAAAGTGATGGGATTACAGGCGGGAGCCACCGTGCCAGCCAAGCATCATTCTTTCTACCATTGCTATATTTATCGTTCTTTAGTTCTCTGTAATGCATTATGCAATTTAGGTGAGGTGCCTTGACATTCTCTGCATGTATTTATAAATGTTTTCAGCACCGTAGCATTTGGGGGATAATGGAGCTCCCCATAATCCACGCCAAGACTTCCTTAGGCTATTTGTGCCTGAGAGTGGACTGTCTCTCATGTTGAAGTTTCAGGAACCAGAATCTTCTTAGGTGAGGTTGCTATTTTGGTCTGATTTCTGGAAGACAGTCTGTTTCAGTGGCAGTCTCATTAAGGAGTACCCACAAAGTGTTTATTAATGATGATGATAAGGTTTCCAAGCGGATTTGTTCCTGTTACTAAGAACCCATGAAATTTCATTTCTTTCCCTTCCGCCTCAGTCGGAAACAGATGGTGAACCAAAATTTTTGCTTCTAATTAAAGATTTCAGTGAGGACCCATGTAGGTGGGAAGCATTTGCAGCTTCGATCCCTCTTAGGAAAACTTTTCTTGCTCATCGCATCACCTTAATACTAGTATTTTGTTGTTATTTGTTGCGATGATTCTCCGACAGTAGGTAACACACTTTAAAAGTCCCTGTGTTATGTTTCCCTGGGCTTTCGCATCTACCCTTATTATCTTTGACATCAACAATCGTGAGTCTGTCGGACCTTGAGCTTCTGGTCTCAAATATAGGCAGTGAAAGGACAAAAGCCAGGTGCACGGGTACGTATTCGGTGAATGGCATCTGTGTCCGGCACAGCAGGCTGCAAACTATCCTGTTCCTCTGGAGCGTAGAAAGGTTGAGGTTCCTCGGGCGGCGGAGGTTGCAGTGAGCTGAGGTCGCGCCACTGCACTCCAGCCTGGCGCCTGGTGACGGAGTGAGACTCTGTCTCAAAAAAAAGAAAGGTTGGGGTTCCCAAGAATCATTGATAGAAAACTTTATCCTTCTGCTCTGTATTCATAGCGAACTCATTTCCACTTGCTGGAAATGTGCTTTTGCAAGAATGCAGGTTGCTTGTCCTGCATGTATGTATGTATGTATGTATTATTATTATTATTATTTTTTTGAGACAGAGTCTCATTTTGTTGCCAAGGCTGGAGTGCAGTGGCACGATCTCAGCTTACTACAACCTCTGCCTCCCGGGTTCAGGCATTTCTCTGCCTCAGCCTCCCGAGTAGCTGGGATTATAGGCATCCACCACCATGTCTGGCTAATTTTTATATTTTTAGTAGAGAATGGGTTTCTCCATCTTGGCCAGGCTTATGTTGAACTCCTGACCTCATGATTTACCTGCCTCAGCCTCCCAAAGTGCTAGGATTACAGGCGTGAGCCAGGGCGCCCGGCCTGCACGTGTGTATATATTTAAAATGCTAAACCACTGCTACCTCACCTCCTACATCTACGTAGCTTTTACCTGCAGCTGCAGACCCTCCTGAAGACTGCATTTACATTGTATTAATTTCTGTATTCTCAGTGCTACACATGGTGTCTGGCGTATCTAAGAGTTTGTTAGCTGTAACTTAATATATATTACTGTAATAGTTATTGGAATGCTGTTAGTTTGGCTTTAGAAATTTTTTTTGAGGGTGGGGTAAGTGGAAAGCGTACTGAACCAGTTAAAAATTAATTTTATTTATTTTGAAGTAATTCTCACCTGCAGAGCTTTGAATGTGAAGAGGTTTTATATTTATTTTGTGAAAAATTTCCAGTTTATATAAAAGTAGGGAGCAATGTAATACATTCTCATGTATCTGTCACCTAGAATCTGTAATGATCAAATTAAGTTTTATCTACTCACTTGATCATTCGCACCCCCAACTCTTATTTATTTTGGAAGCAAATTCCCGACATTATATCATTTCTATCTGTTAGCACTTTAGGATCTATCTCTAAAAGATAAGGACGCTTTAAAAAATCACTTGTTTCAAATATTTTCTCTCTAGCAATATATTTTCATGTTGCTATGTAACTTTCGAAGAGCATTTTGTTTTTTCCCTGTATCCTCTTGACGTCTACTGAGAATGATTTATAAAACCAGATAGCTGTTAGTACTTATTCCTCAAAATTAATTCAAGGATTACTTTTTAGACACACACACAAAAAAATCTGTTTTCCCATCCTGGACCAAAGGAGAAGCCTTGGAAATTTCAATTTTAGAAGTGTTTTCTTTGAGCAAGTCATTCAGTGTGTTTCCATCGTTGGACACATGCCTGTTAGCACTGCCCCCAGAGGGAGTCTCACTTGGGGAGTATATAAATAAGACTGAAATCCAAAAGCCTTGTCTTCACACTGACTCGCTTGCAAATGAACTGTTAACAACTGTCCCACTGTCCCCATGTGGTTGAAAAAACAGCTTTGCCCAGGCACAGCGTTTTTCTCTCATTGTAAATCCAGTCTTTTCTTGTCTTTCTTGTTACTCTGTTCTTTAATCACCTATATATGAAGTTATGTTTAAATACCTTTTTGATCTGATGTGTTTTGTTGAAAATTTACCAGTGTTAGCATAGTGAATCAAATAAGAAGTGAAGATGGGACTCAGTTGTTTCTGTTGAATCCTGAGATATCCTTGGAATGTTACCAATGTGTTCAATGAAAGTTATTTTAAAAGTTTGTGTTCATGATGTGAACGTTTTAAGAAGTGTAGAAACCTTATACCCCCTTTTAGTGTCAAATCTCTGTTCGGCTGGGCACAGTGGCTCACACCTGTAATCCCAGCACTTTGGGAGGCCAAGGCATATGAATCACTGGAGGTCAGGAGTTCGAGACCAAACTGGTCAACATGGTGAAGCCCTGTCTCCAATAAAAATACAAAAATCAGCTGGGCATGGTGGTAGGTACCTGTAATCCTAGCTACTCGGGAGGCTGAGGCAGGAGAATCGCTTGAACCCAGGAGGCGGAGGTTGCAGTGAGCCAAGATTGCGCTACTGCACTCCATGTTGGGTGACAAGAGCGAAACTCCGTCTGAAAAAAATTAAATCTCTGTTGGTCGTGGGAATACATCATATGTTGGTGGAGAACTAATTATGCCTATTTACTATTGAACAGGCATTTTCTTTCTTTCTTTCTTTTTTTTTTTTTTTTTGTCCCCAGACACATCAGCTGGATCATTCTGCTCATTACCTGCGCCTGAAATTTTTAATAGAAAACAAAATGCAGCACTATGTCCCACAGCCCGAGGAAGACATCTATGAGCTGGTAATGTCAATGACTGTGGTCCAAACACATTTTGTGGGAGATTATTTTCAAATCAGATGTGTTCTTGTGTTAATTGTAGTTGGTGGAGTGGAACAAGTTCAAAAATAAATGAGTTCAGTCAGAACCCTTAAGTTGGTGGAGATGGCCTTAGTTATCTCAGTATTTCCAGAGTGGAATGGCCACCTTTGTTTACACAAGAAGCAGTGCGATGCTATCGTGAAAAATCAAAATCTGATAGATAGAATTTTAATCGTTATTATAATACTAGCTTCCCTTATACTGACAATCTTTTATTTTATTTTATTTTATTTTAGTATTTTATTTTGTTGTTCAGAGACAGGATCTTGTCTGTCACCCAGGCTGGAGTACAGTGGGATGATCATAGCTCACTGCAACCTCAAACTACTGGGCTTAAGTGATTCTCCTGTACCAGTCTCCTGAGTAACTGGAACCACAGGCATGCATCACCATGGCTGACGAACTTTAATTTTTAATTCTTTTTTATTTTTGTAGAGACAGGATCTTGCTTTGTTGCCCAGGCTGGTCTTGAACTCCTGGGCTCAAGTGATCTTCCCACCTCAGCCTCCCAAAGTGCTGGAATTATAGGCATGAGTCATTGCGCACAGCTAGTCTTTTATTTAAAGTTGGTGACTTAAAGATCAGCTGGCTGTGGTTATGGAAAACAGTGCTAATTCTAATTTTGTGTGACATCCTAGACATGTTGAAACTGCTGGGTCAAATCTTGTTGGGTGAAAAAAGCTGCCCTCTACTTCCTAGTTTTTTGGAAGTGTATTTATATACCTTCTTGGGGACATTTACATGTATTTGAGATTGAACATACCTATGGGACTTGGGTTCTGAATCAGACCTGCTTACTAATCATATGGAACTGGCCAAGAAAAAAACACGAGAGGCTAATACCTAATTTCTAGGATTTTACAAAGATTAGCGATAATATGCTTACTTGGTAAATTACAGTGGTTATTATTGCAGTAAGCCTGTGAGACACTCTTTGCTCTTTAGCAGAGTCAGTCCAGGAAAGAAACGTTTTGGGAGTGAGGCACCTCTATTTTGGACTTCCTTATGCTGTCTGTACTTAGTCATTCCTCTGGGGGCTCTGACTGCTTGCCATGGATGTGTGAATAACAGTGACTTCAGAGTTTCACCACAGAAAGCGGAACTCAACATTTAAACCCAAGTATTACTCTCTTTTTGGAAAAGGGAAGCATGATTTAAAAATGAGTAGGAAAGTGTGTTTTTAGTCAACTTTATTGAGGCATACTTTGCATTTAATAAAACCCTCGCCAGCTTTAAGGACGCAATCCAGTGAGTTTTGACAAATGTATACAGTCTTGTTTCCACTGCTACAATCATGCTTTGGAACATTTCTGTTATCCTAAAAAGTTACCCTGTGCCCCTTTAAGGGCTTTTAAGGAAATAGAAGAGAGGGTGCACTTTTGTGACACTCTCTGCATGTTGTGCAATACAAGATGATCAAAATAATGAGCCCTTTTTCAACTATCACTTCAATCAGTAACTGTTCTGTGTTCAGCATATTTAACAGAGAGGGCTGATGTATTCTTTCTCTGGCCTGGGGAAAAGGCTGATCTTGGTGCTATATGAGTAGAGGAAATAAAACTCTTTTTTCTTACTTAAAAAAGGGAAGCACTTTCCTGCTAACACTGGAAGAGTTGTTAGATTATACATTTTGCATCTTGGGGTTAATGAATATTTTGCATCCTGAATTATAGGCATCATACCTAATCAGTTTCCATGTTCCTCATATTTTACACATAAGTGGTATAGGGACTTCAGAGATAGCTTTTGAAATTATTTGAACTCCTTATTATTTATTTATTTTTTTTGAACTAAAGTCTTGCTCTGTCACCTGGCTGGAATGCAGTGGTGGGATCCTGGCTCACTGCAACCTCCACCTGCCCAGTTTAAGCGTTTCTCCTGCCTCAGCCTCTCGAGTAGCTGGGATGACAGGCACATGCCACCATGCCCGGCTAATTTTTGTGCTTTTAGTGGAGATGGGGTTTCACCATGTTTGCCAGGATGGTCTCGATCTCTTGACCTTGTGGTCCACCCTCCCCGGCCTCCCATAGTGCTGGGATTACAGATGTGAGCCACTGCGCCTGGCCACTCATTCATTATTTTTAAGCCTTCGCCATTGTGTGGTCTCCTCCAACACAGGACACTAAGGTATGCCAAGCTTAGTCTGGATCTACAGTTTTTATATGCATACAGCCATATATGTATTTTGAAAGAATCTAAGGTACAGAGAGACCATGGTATTATTTCTTGGCCTGCTGCAAAAGGTCTCCAGGCCATAGATCTCTAAGGATGCCAATGCCACGGTCTTGCAATACCTCTATTTTGACCAAGGTTCTTAACTGTTTTGTCCTTTGGATACTCTTGGTAGCCTGGTGGAGCCTCCAGACCCCTTCTCAATGATATTTTCAATTGCATAAAATAGAATATGTAGGCGTACCTGTGCCCTAAATATATTGTAATAGTTCTCAAAAATATTTTTTAAATTATAGATAATATATGTTCTTATTTATTAGCTCATTAAATTATAAGACTTAATAGCTAGACATAGACCTAATAGCCAGGCCATGAAATTACAAGAGCTAGCAGTAGGTGTAATAGCTACCACTGTTCTGAAGTAGCAATGAGCATAAATAATATTTTGAGACATTAACAGCAGCTAAAACATGATATGAAAATAACTGTGCTTTCTATTTGTGACGGAGTCACAGGCACTGCTACCATTATTACGTTTGTTGCCTATATTCGTTTATAATAAAAGGAAATGCCAATTTTTCAGTTTAAGGTTTGTAAATATAAAGATATCCCTGTTTTTCATCATTCACATTCACAGACCACTTAAACTCTATTCATGGATCCCTGGTTTTGAATCTCTGCATTAGGCCATTAAGCTGGGCATAGTGTCATTCTGAGACAGGGGTTTCTGAACAGCATTCCTGGATGCTTTTTGAGAGTCTGCAGGTATTCAGTGTCTTGTCCCTTACTGAATAAGTATCAGACCACACACAGTTAATTGGTTTCCCTAGCTCACCTCCATTTTGATTTTGATGGACATGGGAAGCTTTCAAGCGTTGCAAGCCAGTTCCTTAGAAATGACTCATTCATGTATGACTCTCCCAAAATACCTTATTCTGTGCCATTGTTTTGTCAGTCTTTACTGGTAAGACCAATAGTTATTAGCAGAAGTATGTGCTATATTTTTTTAAAGATCTTTTTGGAGGGTCTAGCATGTTTATTTTGGGGGTCAGGGGATTCTCTTGCTTATGAATAACCAGGAATAGTTAGCCATTGATTTATCTGCTTTGCTGGTTGTGTTTTTAATATAAGTGATACCTGTAGGGCTACTTTTTCATGATGACTTGTTTGTTGGGTCCAGTCCACGGAACAATCGATTGTAGTCTTTGGAAGCTCTTTTCAAAAACCCACACTAAATGCATTTTTAAAAAGTGACACGTAGAAATCAATTTTGCAGAAACACTGGTCAGTTTGTTCACTCATCCAGCAAATATTTTTTATTTTATTTTTTTGAAATACAGTCTCATTCCGTTGCCTAGGCTAGAGTGCGATGGCACGATCTTGGCTCACTGTAACCTCTGCCTCCTGGGTTCAAAGGATTCTCCTCCCGCAGCCTCCCACATAGCTGGGATTACAGGTGCCCATCACCACACCCAGCTATCATCTAGCAAATACTTATTTAGCATTTGTATGCCTGGCACTATTCTAGCTGTTCTAGGCACTGGGGATACACCAAAACAATTCTGCTCCTGGTGGAGCCTGTATTCAAGTTTGCAGAAACAGATAAAAGTACATGCGAATGTGTGATATGTCAGGGAATGTTCAAAGCCTGGAAAGGCAAGAGGCTGGGGCAAGTAGAGAGAGGGAGATGGTGCAACTGCAGAAGGTCTTATTGCTTTTTTATTTTATTTTGTGTTTTTTTTTTAAGATGTGATGTTTGAACAGGGAGGTGTGTAAAGTGAGGGAGTAGACTCATAGAGGTATTTTGCAGACAGGTTTTGGCTGGCTAGGCACGGTGGCTCACGCCTGTAATCCCCAAATCCCAGCACTTTGGGAAGCTGAGGCAGGTGGATCCCCTGAAGTCAGGAGTTCAAGACCAGCCTGGCCAACATGGTGAAACCCCATCTCTACTAAAAATACAAAAATCAGCCAGGCGTGGCGACACATGCCTGCCGTTCCAGATACTCTGGAAGCTGAGGCAGGAGAATCATTTGAACTTGGGAGGTGGAGGTTGCGGGGAGCCGAGATCGCACCACTGCACTCCAGCCTGGGCGGCCAAGCAAGACTCTGTCTCAAAAAACGAAAAAAAGTGTTCTAGGCCGAGAGAACAAAGCTGGCTAAGGCCCAGGCAGCTGGAGGGTGGCCGTGATGGAGGGTGGCTTAACAGGTGTGTGAGGAGGATAGGTGGGGAGGGATCGAAAGCGGGGATCCAGGAGATGAGGGGAGGGGAGGAGGGAAAAAGGATGGGCCATGTAGATTTTAAGTGCCATAGGAAACCCCAGAGAGAAAGGGCATTGTTTGACATCTGTTTTGAAAGGCTTACTGTGGCAGATGAGTGGCCCACAGGGTATGAGCAGATGAGCAGGCAGGGGCCATAAGGCGGCTGTAGGGAGCCATCGTCACACAAGAGCATGACGGTGGCTCAGACCAAGCCATCCAAAGGAGACAGAGAAGGAAATGATCATGATTCTGTGAGAACCCAAGAGCCTAGGTAAGCAAAACAATTTGTTACTTAAAATCTGATGATCTCATCCAGTTTTTGAAAATGGAAAGTTGCAACATTATCGATTTAATAAAGGGAATATGTGAGATATTTCATTGTTAAATGCATTTATGTATAAAACTACTGAATTTCAGAATTTCTAGTTCCAAATATTGTGGTTGCATTTTTATATTTTAAACGGCAAATCCTTCTGGAAATTTTATCTAGTTTATTTTAGTGGTGTTCACTAAACCTGGCTTTAGTGTAACCAACCTAAGGATGTGTGGCCAGGGGACCTGTCTGTGTTATACTGAGTTATTGTCTGAGACCAGCAGAAGACACAGTGACATTCACACTAATTCCAAAGAAAACTAGGAAAAAGTGTTATGAAAAAATAGGAAAGATTATGCACAAAGCTCTATTCCCACTAGATCCTGTGGAAATGATTAGAACAAACAGTTAAATACTGCCACCTAGAGGAAGAGTTTGGCTCTTAAACAAAGTTGTAAAAAATAATGCTTCTACTAAGTTGAAGTGAATATAGTTGATAACGTCTCGTTGAGCATTCTGTGGTGTTATGGTATATATTGTAAACCTTATTGAATTTAATAATTTAGTATTTAGAGTTTGGGTGGATATTTTCTGAATGAAAAAGTAGTATAACTGATTTCTTCTTCTTCTTTTTTTTTTTTTTTGAGACAGAGTCTTGCTCTGTTGCCCGGGCTGAAGTGCAGTGGTGCAATCTTGGTTCACTGCAACCTCCATCTCCCTGGTTCAAGCAATTCCCCTGCCGCAGCCTCCCAAGTAGCTGGGATTACAGGCACATGCCACCACGCCCAGCTTTTTTTTTTTTTTTTTTTGTATTTTTAGTAGAGACAAGATTTCACTGTTTTGGCCAGACTGGTCTCAAACTCCTGACCTCAGGAAATCCACCCACCTTGGCCTCCCAAGGTGCTGGGATTACAGGCATGAGCCACCTGTGCCGGTCCAACTGATTTCTTCTAATTTGTAAATTTATTTGTATGAAACATTTCTAAAGTATAACACCAAAACCATATCCAGTATGCCCTTGACATATTGCATTTGGTGGAAGTTGCATTAAATTAAGGTGTTCAAGGGGATCTGAGCTGTCCTGTCCTCGTTCCTGTCCCCCGCACTCTTTGGTATTCTGGTACAGCAGACTGTTTTTTTAGGCTTCTGAGTCGCAGGTATTACGCTGACCTCTCAAATGCCCCAAGCAAATAAAGAGAAGAAACTGGCCTCTCTTTTCTACCTGCCTGAATAAAATTGTTTCTGGACAAATGGCTGTGTGGTCAGCGCTGCAGGCAAGTTTAGATAATCATCAAGACTTCTCTTTAGTGCTAACAGCCACATTTGGTATTATTGACCTTGGCTCAAAATTGGTTTTCATTTCAAGATAGTGTAATAATTTAAAAATTCTACATGGCCATTTGACACATCTATTTGTTTTTAGATTTTTATTATAAATTTTGGATTTGAACCTTTGACTGCCCTAAGAGGGTAGGTTCCCTTTGCTTTCGTACCCTGTGTTCCAGTGAGTGCTGGTCTGGGAGGCATTGCAGCATAGTGGAAAGAACTTTGGCTCTAGAGCCGGTGAGACCTGGGTTCAAATCTCAGCTATGCGTGTACTGGTTTTCTGAACTTAGAAAAGCACTTTCTCTTTAGCCTCTTGCCTGTATTTGTAAAATGGAGATCATGGTTGTCTCATGGAGTTAGTGTCAGAGGCATGGCGCATGGTCAGAACTCCTTAAGTTATGGTCAACACTCCTTAAGTAAGTGTTGATGATAGATCTTGACATATGAAAATGAATTATTGTTTAAACAACGTTTCTGATGTGTGAACTCTGCATCATTCTTATCTTGGCTTTGTACAAAAGCTCTTTTTCCAGGCTTTTTTGTTTAAAAGAAGTTTTTAAATAATTTTAACTTTTATTTTAGATTCAAGGGGCACATGTGCAGGTTTGTTACCTGAGTATATTGCATGATGCTGAGGTTTGAGGTACTGTTGATCTGATCACCTAGGTGGTAAGCCTAGTACCCAGCAGTTAGTTTTACAGCCCTTGTCCCCCTCCCTCCTTCCCCTTCTTGTAGTCCCCAGTGTCTGTTGTTGCCATTTTTATGTCCATGAGCACTCATTGTTTAGCCCCAGTTATAAGTGTGAAGGTAGGGTCCAGGCGCGGTGGCTCACGCCTATAATCCCAGCACTTTGGGAGACTGAAGTGGGCAGATCACTAGGTCAAGAGATTGAGTCCATCCTGACTAACATGGTGAAACCCCATCTCTACTAAAAATATAAAAATTAGCTGGGCATGGTGGCAGGTGCCTGTAGTCTCAGCTACTCGGGAGGCTGAGGCAGGAGAATCGCTTGAACCTGGGAGGCGGAGGTAGCACTGAGCCAACATCATGCCATTGCACTCCAGCATGGTAATGAAACAAGACTCTATATCAAAAAAAAAAAAAAAAAAAAAGTGAGAAGGTGTTTGGTTTTCTGTTCCTGTGTTAATTCACATGGGATAATGGCCTCCAGCTGCATCCATGCTGTTGCAAAGGACATGATTTTGTTCTTTTTCATGGCTAAATAGCATTCCGTGGTATACATGCACCACATTTTCTTAACCCAATCCACCCTGGATGGGCATTGAAGTTGATTCTACATTTTTGCTATTGTCAATAGTGCTGCAGTGAACATACATGCACGTGTCTGTTTGGTGGAATTATTTGTTTTCTTTTGGATATATACCAAATAATGGAATTGCTGAGTCAAGTGGTAGTTCTGTTGTAAGTTCTTTGAGAAACCTCCAAACTGCTTTCCACAGTGGCTGAACTGATTTACATTCCCAACAACAGTATATAAGCGTTCCCTTCTCCACCCGGTGTGGTGGCTCACACCTGTAATCCCAGCACTTTGGGAGGCTGAGGTGAGCGGATCATTTGAGGTCAGAGTTTGAGACCAGCCTGTCGCCATCTCTACTAAAAATACAAAAAAAAAAAAAAAAAAATTAGCCCAGTGTGGTGGTACACCCCTGTAATCCCAGCTACTTGGGAGGCTGAGGCAGGAGAATGACTTGAACTCGGGTGACAAAGGTTTCAGTGAGCTGAGATCGCACCACTACACTCTAGCCTGGGTGACAAAGTGACACTCCATCTCAAAAAAAAAGCATTCCCTTCTCTCTGCAGCCTCTTCAGCATCTGTTGTTTTTTTGGCTTTTTAATAATAGCCATAGTGACTGGTGTGAGATGGTATCTCATTGTGGTTTTGATTTACATTTCTCTGATGATTAGTGATGTGTACGTTTTTTCGTATATTTATTGGCCACATGTATGTCTTCTCTTGAGAAGTGTCCATGTCTTTTGCACATGTTTAATGGGATTATTCATTTTTGGTTGATTTAAGTTCCTTATAGATTCTGGATATTACATCTTTGTCAGGTGCAGAGTTTGCAGATATTGTCCCCCATACTGTAGGTTGTCTGTTTATTGATAGTTTCTTTGTCTGTGCAGTAGCTCTTTAGTTTAATTAGGTCCCACTTTTCAATTTTCATTTTTGTTGCAATTGCTTTTGAGGACTTAGTCATAAATTATTTCCTTTCTTGGGTTTTTAGAGTGCTGATTAATTTGTGTACTTCAGTTTTCTGGCTAATTTGGATACAGTTCAGTGGCTAAAAAAAAGAATATCCTCCTTTGCGTAATTTGTTTCTGTTTTAGTGCTAGCGTTTGTCTCTACTTATTTGTACTACCATGAACTTTTTGGAATGGAAGCATAGAGGTGTGTCTTATTTCCATGAATTCCATACCAAGATCTTTAGAACCTCTTCCTGATTTTAATAAACTTATTTCTCCCCACAACTAGAGATTTCCATTACTTTAGTATTATTTTTCAGGTCTGTGACAGACATTGGGTAAGAAGAGACAGAATTATGTGGAGGAATTATTTAGAAACTAAACTGTGGCTATGTTTGAGGATGACAGTTGTAAGTTTGTTTGCTTGTTTATTTGTTTGAGACTAAGTCTTGCTCTGCAGCCCAGGCTGGAGTGCAGTGGCGAGATGTCAGCTCACTGCAACCTCTGCCTCCCAGGTTCAGGTGATCCTCCTGCTTCAGCCTCTCGAGTAGTTGTGATTACAGGCATACGCCACCACGCCCAGCTAATTTTTGTATTTTTAGTAGAGATGGGGTTTCACCATGTAGGCCAGGCTGGTCTCAAACTCCTGACCTTGTGATCTGCCCTCCTTGGCCCCCAAAGTGCTGGGATTACAGGCATGAGCCACTGCGCCCCGCCAAGTTTTTACTTGGACTTTTTACTCTTAATGAGTTCCATTTAATGAAAAGATGGTGAAGTGCAAATTCACATCATAAGTGTCAATTGTGAAAAAATAGATTTATGAAATGATGACCATTCTTAAAAGTTAGTGATAATGAAATTCTAATTAGATTCCTCTTTGTAACTTTCAGCTATACAAAGAAATTGAAATCTGTCCAAAAGTCACTCAGAGCATCCGCATTGAGAAGTCAGATACAGCTGCTGATACTTATGGTAAGTTTATTTTTCTTTGTGTTTTAAAGTATTTTTTTATGTAAACATGCATTTATTTACAACTCAACAAAATGCCTTTGGGTCCGTTCTAAAACAGATAGCATATCCAGCTCCTGTGCTGTGGAGGGTAGTCACACTAGGAAAAAAAAGGAATATTTACTCTGAGTACAACACAGACTTTGGTGTTAAATTTCATAACTTATTAAATTTCATAACTTCTTACTGGAGTTCTACTGTCATAAAAAGGAAGTGGGTAGATATTTTATATGTCAAAAGAGAAAGTTACAGCAAATTTAGTTATAAATCTGATTAGCTTTTATTTGTGATTCGTGCATGAGGCAGCCTCCATCCTACAAAATAGAATGAGAGCTTCCGGGCTGGACGTGGTGACTCACGCCTGTAATCCCAGCACTTTGGGAGGCTGAAGCAGGTGGATCACAGGTTGGGAGTTCAAGACCAGCCTGGGCAATATGGTGAAACCCCATCTCTACTAAAAGTACAAAAATTAGCCGGGTGTGATGGTGGGTGTCTGTAGTCCCAGCTACTCGGGATGCTGAGAAAGGAGAATTGCTTGAACCCAGGAGGCAGAGGTTGCAGTGAGCTGAGATCGCACCACTGCACTCCAGCCTGGGTGACAGAGCGAGACTCCGTCTTCAAAAAAAAAAAAAAAGAATGAGTGTTCCCTCCTCTCGGCAATAGCATAACAGTGATTTTTGTAAGGTGGAGACAAGGAAACAGAAAAGTAGAAGAAACCTGATTGTTTAACATTACCTTACTTCAGGTTACTTTTTTGCAAGGGTTGAAGTAGAGGGGACCTACTTATTTTGCTGACTCAGGTAGACTGGAATCTCTGGTTTTCAGGAAAAACTGGTCTGTTTGGGGATCTACCTGATTCCTGAAAGTTTTAGTTTATGTGGCATCCAGCATGAGTGACTCCATTTTTATTTGATCTAGCCTTTTGGGCGTAATGCAAAACCTCGGTTCACAACAATGACCTTCCTTAATTTTTCTTTAACATACACTATGATATGCCTTAGAAATGTAGGAATAATTCTTTTTTTTTTTTTTTCCAAGACACAGTCTCGCTCTGTTGCCCAGGCTGGAGTGCAGTGGCGTGATCTGGACTCACTGCAACCTCCGCCTCCTGGGATCAAGCGATTCTTCTGCCTCAGCCTCCTGAGTAACTGGGATTACAGGCGCCTGCCACCATACCTGGCTGATTTTTGTATCTTTAGTAGAGACAGGGTTTTACCATATTGGCCAGGCTGGTCTCAAACTCCTGACCTTGTGATCTGCCCACCTCGGCCTCCCAAAGTGCTGTGATTACAGGTGTGAACCACTGCGCCTGGCAGGAATTATTCTTTTATGCCCCTCTCCTGAAAACAGACATTATCCTCCCTTCCCACACAAATAATGTTAAAGGAACTTATCTTGGTATTGTGTTTTTGAGGGGCGGTCCCTAAGACCATCTCTAGGTTTGCTGATTCACTAGGAAGACCCGCAGAGCTCAGCATCTGGTCATACTCACAGCTATGATTTTTTTATAGCAAAATGATACCAAAGCAACTTCATTGGGGTAAATACCCAAGGTTCATTGTCTCATGCCAAGGGAATTGACGATGCAGACACACAAGAATTGGGTTTAGGAGTGGAGGTTTAATAGGCAAAAAAAGAGAAAGGTGACTAGCTGTCTCTCTTACAGAGAGAGGGGTGCCCAACTGGGTCTTCTGGTCCACGGCAGAGTGCACTAGATTTTATAGCCAGGCTTGAGGATGCGGTGTCTGATTTACATAGGCCCACCGATTGGTTGGACCAGGTGTGACGTCTACATAGCACGTGAAGCTTGTTGCCCCCTCCTAATCTTTATTATGCAAATGGAGTCTTTGCCGGGCCGTGGCCATGTTGCCTGCTCCTGACTGTACCGGCAAAGAGAGGATGGAGCGGCCATTTTGAACGTGCTTAGTCCCAGCTAGCCGTTTCCTATTGGCGCAACTGCCGCCATTCACCCGTGTAAGCTTCCAGCTTGTTTATGTCTGTAGCTCGATTTTACAGGCTGCTTTTTGTTAGGAAAGAAAATTATTTGGGGGCTGCTTTTTATTAAAAGAAAAGCCTTACTGAGGACTTTCCTCCCCTACCATCTGCCTAAATTATTTCATCTTAACTCCTCTGTGAATACAAAGCAAAATCAGCAAAGGGAAAAGGCGCATGGAGCAAAGTCTAGAGGACACCAGGTGTGAGTTTCAGCGAGGCCTGTTTCAGCAGAGTCACAGAGAATGAGGATAACTCCCCCAGCACCAAGTTGTGACAACACTTGAGAAGTGCTCCCTCATAGTGTTCTCAAAGCTGGGGAAGAGAGGGGAGACGCCCTCCCTACCTCCCGCTTTCCGGCCTCCACACCCTCCCTCCACTCTGGATAGGAAGGAGGGTGAAAACAAAAGAAATAAAATACCAAAGAGCTTGAATCTGTGGTCAGGCGACTTGCTGACGCCACTGACCAGGCCATAAAGAGGCCCAGGGACTGGGAAAATGACTCCCTTTTCGGTTCCCAGCATCTCTGCTATCTATAAGCCTTGAAGGAGTTGCAAAGAATGTTATCACTATCGCCCGGAGCCCAGCACTGGGTCACATACTCCACGTTTGCATGACCCAGGTCCCCTCCTAGAAATACGTGCATCAGCTAATAATTTACTGCTTTTGTCTTGTCTCTGTAAGCCCCCTTCCCTGCCTGTTCCCGCTTGCACGGCATATGAACTAGCAAATCAGTGAAGCCAAAGGTTGTGAGGTCAAACCTCCAGCCAATGGACAATAACACAGTTTCACCTCTGCTCACCCTTTAGAGTTGTAAGCCCTTAAAAAGGGAAAGGAGCTGCTTCTCGGAGAGCTCAGTGGTCAAGGCATTAGCCTCCCACAGCTCCTAGCCAAATAAAAAGCCACTTCCTTTCTCAGTTCGGTGTTCAAGACGTTTGTTCCCTGCCGATCCTGCTACGGTAGGGAAGGTGGTTAGAGACTCAGTGCCCAGAGCTTTTCTGGGGAGACTGGTTCCACAGGCACCCTCTGCCTAGCACACACCAAAATTCCACAGTCCCAGGAGGAAAGTAAGCGTTCACCATAAATCCCATTGTTTGTACACACAGTTTAGGCGCTGTGAGCCACCGAGGGTGCTGGGAACCCTCCCAAAATCCACGTTCTCAGGATGCCAGCCAAGGTCCAAATTTGTAAGCAGGTCTTTCGAAGGATAGCAGTTAGGCCTGCTGTGTTAATGCTTTCCTATGCGGTTGTCTGCATTCTGGCAGAGTTAAATATATACTCCTTTCCATATGTTTAAGACCAGTCTTCTTTACTTAGCATTACCCTGTGTGGCTTGAATAGTAACAGAGTTGGTGCCTGAGTAAATTAAGTGAGGAAAATCCATACTGTGCCATATCAGTCAGGCGCGGCAAGGTTAGCTGAGGTAACAGACAGACACCAAAGCCTGGTGGCTCAAAAGAGTGAAATTTATTTCTCACATTCACCACATCCCTTGTGGGTTGGCTGGGACTCCATACGTTGTCCTCATTCTACACCCAGTCCTGGAGCAGCTGCCACCTGGGACAGTGCTTGTCACTGAGCAGAGGGGATAGAGGAGGTGGGAAAGCAGGTATTGTCCCACTCCCAATTCATTGGCCAAAGCAAGTCACACTACCATACCTATGTACGAGGGAGCATGGAAGTGTGATTCTCCTGTTTGCTGGAAGGAGAACAGTGTTCCTGGTGGAAAGACATAAATACTCCTGCATATTCTTACTTCAGATTTCTGCCTGAATCAGGCCGGGTGGCGATGGCTCATGCCTGTAATCCCAGCGCTTTGGGAGGCCAAGGCGGGCAGATCACAAGGTCAAGAGATCGAGACCATCCTGGCTAATGTGGTGAAACCTTGTCTCTACTAAAAATATAAAAAATTAGCTGGGTGTGGTGGCATGCACCTGTATTCCTAGCTACTTGGGAGGCTGAGGCAGGAGAATTGCTTGAACCTGGCAGGTGGAGGTTGCAGTGAGCCAAGATCACACTACTGCACTCCAGCCTGGCAACAGAGTGAGACTCCTATAAAAAAAAAAAAAAAAAAGAAAAGAAAAAAGATTTGTTTCTGAATCAAGTTATTAAGCTTTCTTTTTTGAGACTCAGTCTGGCTCTGTTGCCCAAGCTGGAGTACAGTGGCATGATCTCAGCTCACTGCAACCTCCACCTCCCAGGGTGATTCTCCTGCCTCTGCCTCCCGAGTAGCTGGGATTACAGACACACACCACTATGCCCAGCTAATTGTTGTACTTTCATTAGAGACAGAGTTTCACTGTGTTGGCCAGGGTGGTCTTGAACTGAACCTGAAGTCATTCACCCACCTCAGCCTCACAAAGTACTGGGATTACAAGCATGAGCCACTGCGCCCAGCCCAAGTGATGAAGCTTTTTGGCATATGAAAATCTTTAAACTCTTTTCTGAGCTGTGGGATATTATATTCCTTCTGAACCTTCCCCTGTAGGTCACCAATCTTCCATCTCAGAATACTCAACAAAGGATTTGGGCCTAATGAAGATAACTCAATTTTGAACACTGGCCACTTGCAGTATAACTTCATGCTATTTATCTCTTGACCTTAAAACTAAAGACATCATAAAGCCAGGAGAATGTTTCTGGTTGCAAGAAATAAATGTTTCTGAGCAGCTTATTATGCAGCAAAAGGCCAACCTCAGTAATTAGAGCTGTAATTGATAGCAGTGTATAAGCGCCTGGATCCTCCAAAATTAGATGCTCCGTAATGATTATTCTTTTTGTCTTCAGTTTACTTAATTTGTGTTGAGTAAGGATAAACTAGCAAAGACCAAGTTCAGAAGGCTGAATTTCAAAGCTCTTGGACTCTTTTTTTTTTTTTTTTTTGAAACGGAGTCTCACTCTGTCGCCCAGGCTGGAGTGCAATGGCATGACCTCAGCTCACTGCAACCTCTGCCTCCCAGGTACTGGTTCAAGCGATTCTCCTGCCTCAGCCTCCTGAGTGGCTGAGATTACAGGCATGTGCACCACACCCAGCTAATTTTTGTATTTTTAATAGAGACAGAGTTTTGCCATGTTGGCCAGGCTGGTCTGGAACTCCTGACCTCGTGTTCCACCCGCCATGACCTCCCAAAATGCTGGGATTACAGGTGTGAGCCACCGCACCCAGCCTTGGACTCTAATTCTAAGATTGAGTGATTCAGGGACTCAGAAATAGGAACTAGGCATAAAACTGCTATTGTTTGTATACTTTTTAATACTTTTTATTAAAGTCACTGAATTACTCAACCCATTTACCTTCCCCTTCTAAGGAGGGTATGACAGGGCAGCAGGCATCAATCTTGAGAGTATTGAAAACAGTGCTTCTCAACTCATCTGATGTAAAGAAGCAGGTGTTTTAATTTCCACTTTTTTTTTTTTGAGATGGAGTTTTGCTGTGTTGCCCAGGCTGGAGTGCAGTGGTGCGATCTTGGCTCACTGCAACCTTCGCCTCCCAGGTTCAAGTGATTCTCCTGCCTCGGCCTCCTAAGTAGCTGGGACTGCAGGCACACACCACCATTTCTGGCTAATTATTATATTTTTAGTATAGATGGTGTTTCACCATATTGGCCAGGCTGATCTCGAACTCCTCACCTCATGATCCACCTGCTTCGGCCTCCCAAAGTGCTGGGATTACAGGCGTGAACTACTGCGCCTGGCCAATTTCCACTTTTTGTGACCACCGCTGCTTTTGTGAAATACAAAATCCCATGCATGGAGGTTGTGGCAATGTCAGGGCTCCAAGAGGTTCTCAATGCTTAGTTGCGATTTCTGTCCTTACACTATTGCCATTAGCAAACAGTTGGCACCTGTTCCTGGCCGTCACTCTGAAAAGCCCTGCCACACATAGCTAATACGCTCAGGTCAATCATTTCTTCTCGGTGCTCAGGTTGGTTTTGGTGTAAGACGTTCCAGCATATTGATTGAAGAGGTGAAAGATTCCCCTAATCCTCAGAGACCTGATTGCCTCTGGATTAAAAGCACCCACAGAGTTGAAATTCAGCCCATGTCTATCCAAGATGAACACCTGGCTAAGTGGCTTCTGGTTAGATACTGAATTTGGTACAAGTAAAAGCTACTGGCACAAACACAGAGACACCTCATGATACAGATCAAATGCTTTCTATTTTAGAACACTTTAGGGAGGAAAATGTCATTTAATAATCCAACTGACCGAACACATTTAAAGAGGAAACATTTACTTAATTTGTCTCTCTTGCCCCTCTTTCCACCTCAGCCCTCAGCTCACTTCCGGACCTTACTGTTGAAATTAGTTCACATATGCAGTTAAATGATACTTAGACTGAGCAAGAGGCCTAGGCTGCCTTGAAGTGGAAGAATGCGTCATTTAAGCAACTTAGCGTTCGTTTTCTCTGAGTACTTCTAGAACGATTATATTTTTTAGTCATGTGTCCTCCTCATGTACAGGTGCCTGTGCTTGTTATCTGAATTTTCATTGTATCCTGGTCTCTAGTTTTGAGTAATTCTCTGTTGTTTATCATATTATGGTTTTTCCAGTGTGAGGAGTCTTTGGGTTGTTCATCTCATGAGTTTGTTCTTCTTAGTTTCTTTTTTGAGATAGGGTCTTCCTCTGTCACCCAGGCCAGAATGCAGTGGAACAATCATGACTCGCCGTACCCCATCCTCCTAGGCTCAAGAGATCCTTCTCACCTCAGCCTCCCAAGTAGCTGGGACTACAAGGCGTCTGCCACCACGCCCAGCTAATTAAAAAAAAAATTTGTTGAGACAAGGTCGCACTATGTTGCCAGGACTGGTCTCGAACTCCTGGACTCAGGCATTCCTCCCTCCTCAGCCTCCCAGGAGTGCTGGGATTGTAGACTTGAACCACCACACCCGACCTTAGTTTCATCACTTGGTTTTAATCACTTTGTTCACTCTTCTGATCATTATTCCAGTTGCCACTCACGATGCCTTCCTGTCTTTGAAACTAACAGCCTTCCAGTTGGTGGATACATCCATTTATATTGAATAATCTCCCTCTGCCCTGTGGATGGTCATTTTGGACGATATTAGAGTTGTCTGCTAAGATTAGAACATTGCTGTCCTGTTTAAAAGTCATAGACCTGACTTTGCTGATTAACTGTTAAAATCATTATGTTCTTCATTCAGCTCCATATAATCCAGCTGTAGGATATTTCATAATTTTCTTTTTATTTGTTAATATAGGAGATGATTATAATGTTTTTCCCCTACTGTTTAAAGTATTGGCATCTTTAAGTGGAAGCTGCTCACATGTTTGTTCCAAGGCAGGGTGTGGGGAGAGCTGTCTTCCTGGAACACTGAAAGGGGCTCCTGTTTGACCCCTAAACCGGTGTCCAGTTTGAATTCCAGTACAGAGCTAAAGTGCTGTTCACATTTGTAAATTTGGGGCTTTCATTTGGGTGGTCTTCACGCCTATCATCCTTTCTTCCATCCTCTTTGCTATCACAGAGATTTCCCCAGTAATTAGAAATGTATGATCTGTTTCTCAGACCCATTCTTTTTAACCAGTTGTCTGATACAAATTACATAATCAATTGCAGTCCTCTGACTGGAAGTCTCCTCTATTCTTACTCCTATTTTTAACCTTTTGATTATTAAAAAAAAAAAGAAGACCAAGAAAAGAGGGAATGTCCAGGTGTGGTGGCTAACACCTGTAATCCCAGCACTTTGGGAAGCTGAGACAGGTGGATCACTTGAAGTTGGGAGTTCGAGACAAGTCTGCCCAGCATGGCAAAACCCCTTCTCTACCAAAAGTAGAAAAATTAGCTGAGTGTGGTGTGGTGTGTGCCTGTAATCTCAGCTTCTAGGGAGGCTGAGGCAGGAGAATTGCTTCAACCTGGGAGACAGAGGTTGTAGTAAACCGAGGTTGTACCACTGCACTCCAGCCTAGACAGCAGAA
>PVKV010017310.1:24585-48173 GCA_004027835.1 Alouatta palliata
GGAGCAAATGAATACCTGAGATGTCTCCATCAACTTGACTTCAGGTGACTTGTAGCAGGTTCTCACTGTGTTGGCTATCCTGCCATCTTCCAGTCAAACAAGACTATTGCCCGGTACCCCACAGGAGTACTAATTTTTCTTTCTTTCTTTCTTTTTTTTTTTTTTTTTTTTTTTTTTAGACAAAGTCTTGCTCTGTCACCCAGGCTGGAGTGCAATGGCGCAATCTCAGCTCACTGCAACCTCCACCTCCCAGGTGCAAGCAGTTCTCCTGCCTCAGCCTCCCGAGTAGCTGGGATTACAGGCACCTGCCACTGTGCCTGGCTAATTTTTGTATTTTTAGTAGAGATGAGGCCAGGCTGGTCTTGAACTCCTGACCTCGTGATCCACCTGCCCTGGCCTCCCAAAGTGCTGGGCTTATAGGCGTTAGCCACTGCCCGTGGCCCAGGGGTGCTAATTTTTTAATAGAAAAGAAACTAGGGCCAGGCGCAGTAGTGCTCGCCTGTAATCCCAACACTCCGAGAGAGGCTGAGGTGGGAAGACTGCATGAGGCCAGGAGTTTGAGAGCAGTCTGGGCAGCATAGTAAGACCCCAGCTCCACAAAAAAATTACAAAATTAGCCAAGTGTGATAGCACTCACAGGTAGTCCCAGCTCTTCTGGCAGCTGAGGCAGGGAATTGCCTGCACCCAGAAGTTTTAAGCTACAGTGAGCTAAGATCACATTAGTGCACTCCAGCCTGGGGGACAGAGCAAGACCCTCTTTTAAAAAAAAAAAAAAAAAAAAAATTGGTCTCAGAATGTTATAGAACGATGGCATTTCAGAAAGGAAATTCCAGTATTTAGATGACTCCTATTCATTCTTTCCTATGACATAGCCCTTGATTCTATCTTAACAAATTTTTATTTAAAAATTTCTTCTAAAATGCAGATAAATACACCTGTGTTAAGGCTAATGTAAGTTAAATGGTTCTTGTGTAAAAATATTTTGATTTTAAGGCTTGTAAAATATTTGATTTTAAGGCTTTAAAAATATTTTGATTGTAAGGCTTCTTGACACTTAATCTGAAAGTTAGAAGTTGCTGAAAGAAGAGAATTTAAAATAAGAGAAAGAAATGAAGATTTTGGAAAGTCCTCAGGGGCGGCCCTGGTGCTGTTCCCTATCTGAGGGTGTTATGGTACTTAACGGGCGATGGCAGTTAGCTGTTTTGCCTACGTCAGGTTATTTCCTGGTCCAGTAAACTAAACGAAAAACCACGTGTTCCTCATCACATGCCCTAAAAAGGCTCAATGACTCCCTGGGACCGAATCTTGTCATTCTATTTTGCTATTTGCCTATTTGTTTTTTTCCCAACCACTGCTTTCCCCTGAGCATTAAGGCAGGTGTCTATATTATGGGATGATTTTTCTCCCAGAGCTGAAATTATTACAGATAGACACAAATGACATGTGTTCTCATTGCCCTTTTCAGAAGTATCTGCAAAGGTATTTCTTTCCTTCAGCAGGGTAGGTATTCATAGTGGACAGTCAAGTAACTGATTAGGAAAGCATTTTACATAAGGCGGTCTGGAAACAGAGTGAGCAGGGCTTATAACCATGGAGTTGTAAGTACCCAGGATCCTCAAGCCACATAGAATACCTGGACCTCAGATGGGCGCGGTATCTCACGCCTGTAATCCCAGCACTGTGGGAGGCCTAGACGGGTGGATCGCCTGAGGTTAGGAGTTCGAAACCAGCCTGGCCAACATGGCGAAACCCCATCTCTACTAAAAATACAAAAATTAGCTGGATGTGGTGGCAGGTACCTGTAATCCCAGGTACTCGGGAGGCTGAGGCAGAAGAATCGCTTGAACCCAGGAGGCGGAGGTTGCAGTGAATCAAGATCGCACCATTGCATTCCAGCCTGGGTGGCGAGAGCGAGACTTCATCACAAAAAATAAATAAATAAATAAATAAATAAATAATACCTGGACCTCACTCTGCTTTCCTCTCTGAAGAATATGGCATAGCCCAAGGTTAATTAGCAAATAGGCTTTGAGCTCTGGCAGCCCAGAGAAATATATGAAAATCTTATGATCAGATACTGGTAGAGGGTGAAATCAGGTGCAGTTTCTGTAATGTGTAACTCACATTACAGATTTGTATTGTGAGTTGCATCTTGCTCCTGTTTGCAGAATTGTGTTAAAGCAGCATGCTTACAGTGATACACATGGATGAACACACACCCTCCAACAGTACAGTGGCCACATATTCTAGGACGTAGATTCGATGAAAAATATCTGGGGACTCTGAGGGGAGCTAATCTTTCTGTTTTGTGCTTTGGAGGAGTGTATGGAAAAGAAAAAATGATGGTGCTTACCAGGAAGCAAGATCAAACAAAATAATTTGCTTTCTTTTGAATTGATTGGTAGGTAATATGAAGATAGACGTACCTAGTGATCTTAATTTTTACAAGTAGTGACTTCCAGAGTGATCTAAAAATACACTTTTCTGCTTTGTAAAACAAGAAAAAACAATCATTCCAAACTATAATCACAAACATGAAACATACCTTGTTCACAGCAGGCTCTTCCTGTTGTTTGCTAAACAGTCAGAAGGTGTGAGCCCTGCCATTCTGTCTTTGTGTTTTGCAGGCTTTTCACTGTCTTCTGTGGAAGAAGATGGTATTCGAAGGTTGTACGTGAATAGTGTGAAGGAAACCGGTTTAGCTTCCAAGAAAGGTAAGTCAATAAAGGGCTCGTCTGTCCGTCTTAAGTGCCCTTTAAGGCTTCTCTAGTTTTTGAATGAGAAAGATACGCCCAAAGGATTCATTTGTGAAAAGTATTTGAACATTTTATCATTGAAAACCCTTCAGGGAATGTGGTTTTTATTCTGTTAACGTAAGTGTGCAAGAGAGGTCATAATCTTGAACTTTTTTTTTTTTTTTTTAATTTTTAGAGACAAGATCTTGCTCTGTCACCCAGGCTGGAGTCCAGTGGCGCAATCATAGGTCACTGCAGCCTCGAAATCCTGGGCTCAAGCCATCCTCTCCCCTCATCCTCCCGAGTCCCTAGAGGAGTACGGGTGCATGCCACCACACCTGACTCATTCATTCATTCATTCATTCATTCATTCATCAGAGTCAGAGGTCTTGCTGTGTTGCCCAGGCTATTCTTGAACTCCTGGACTCCAGCGATCCTCCCATCTCAGCCTCCCAAGTCACACATTTTTAGATTTTAAATCTGATTGAGCCCATTTCCATGGGGCTGTTGGGAAATCCCATTCTAATCATGTGGTCATCCTTGTCCATCTTTTAGGGTGGTGTGTGGTTTCTGGGGGGATTCTTCCTGGAGCAGGGCATGGGGGAAGACCCCTCTCTACTTTGGTCCACACTGGTCAGAGTTGGCACTGGCCATTCCCTGAAGGCTCAGAGCTCTTTCAAATGAGATGTTCAGTTGCTTTCGTTCATGGAAGAATCTGCAGAAGTTGAGAACCCAGGGATTTGAGATCCAGCCTCCCTCCCCTTCCTTAGAGAGCGCTTCCCTGCTACACCCTGCCTGTTTCATTTCATCTCTGAAAGGACCCATAATGCATTTGGGCTACTTGGGGAGCCCCAACTCTCCATTCTTTTTCTACTCCTGGTCAGTCTTTGCAACCTAGATGATTTGCTCACAGTGTTAATTTCCTAGGGCTCCTGTAAAAAACTACTACACACTGGGTGGCTTAAAATAACAGAAATGTATCCTCTCACAGTTTAGGGGGCCAGAAGTCTGAAATTAAGGTATTGGCAAGATTGATTCCTCTGGAGCCTCCAAGGGAAGAATGGCTTCATGCCTCCTTCTGGTTTCTGGGAGCTGCCAGCAGTACTTGGCATTCTGTGGCTTATGTCTGTATCACTCCAATCTCTGCCCTAAGTCACATGGCTTCTGCCCTGTGTGTCACTCTGTGTCATTAACATGGCCTTCTTATAAGAACACCAGCCATTGGATTTAGGACCCACTCTAAATCATTATGAGTTCATTGTAACTTAATTACATGTGTAATATTATAATTTTAATGATATTATTATAATTTCATCTGCAATATATATCTATCCCTATTTCCAAAGAAGGTTGCATTCTGACATTCTGGGTGGACATGAATTTGCAGGGGGACACACTCTTCAACCCACTATACTCACTGTAAATAAATGGGATGGGACGGTAGGGCTGGAAATCCATCCACCTTTGTTTCTTCCTTCTTGCTGTGAGATTTGTAATTTCATCCAAGCGGTGGCAAAATAATACGTGTTGAACGTCAGAGATCAATACATCCAGGTCAACTGTGCTTAGAGGTACTCACCTTGTATCTGTTGTGTTAACTGCTGCTGAGTGGAGCAGAAAAGGGAAACTGAGTGCTGATCTTTGCCACTGCCTTTTCTGTCCTGGTTCAGCTGAGTTCTGGGTAGTTCATGGCTTGTAAGCTACCTGTGCCGGTTATACTGACCCGTCCTGTCAACGCTGGAGAAGCACAACTGCAGACTTGGCTATGCACGGAAAGGCAAAGGTGTGCTGAGTGGGAAGTAAAGTCAGAATCATTTATCTGCTGCTGACTGTCACGGAGGAGCATTTTCCTTCTTTTTCTTTCCATACTTTCTAGGCCATAGGCAGCCTGGGGCCAAAGTGTGACACAGTCACTGAGCTGCAGCTCAGCTAAGAGCAGAGATGACAGAGTTTCTTCCCCTTCAAGCCCAAAGACTGATTTTTATCTCTTTCAGCACAATGAGTGTGCCGATTTGTGTGGCCCGGGGGTGGGGAATCTGCCACCCTGGTTTCAGTCATATCCTGTTTTAGTTCTTTGAATCCGAGAACCCTGGTGTTAAATGAAGACGAAACGGTTGTCTGCACCAACTCCCTTGCTCTGTTCTCAGCAGATGCAAGAGTGATGTCCATTTTGCCCTTCTGGTCCACAAACACAATCCCAATACCCGGCGTGTCTAGAAAGATATTGAGGGTATTCTGTGTTAAATTTAGCCATTAATTGGCTGGGCATGGTGGCTCATGCCTGTAATCCCAGCACTTTGGGAGGCCAAGGCAGGTGGATTGCCTGAGGGCAAGAGTTCAGGACCAGCCTGGCCAGTATGGTGAAACCCCATCTCGACTAAAAATACAGAAATTAGCTGGGCGTGGTGGTGCGAGCCTGTAATCCTAGCTACATGGGAGGCTGAGGCAGGAGAATTGTTCAATCCTGGGAGGTGGAGATTACAGTGAGCCGAGATCGTGCCATGCACTCTAGCCTGGGCGATAGAGTGAGACTGTTTAAAAAAAGAAAAAAAAAAATTAGCCACGAATTGAAGATCCCCTCCGCCTGTGACTGAGAGATTGCTGTGGATCATACCATCTCTTTGTGGATTCTATCTGATTATAACATACCCTCCTCCTTTCGCTTCCGTCAGTGGTTCTAGGTTTTACCTGAGTCTTCTTTCTAGCCAGCCTTTGCTATCCAAATCTTATAACTGCTAAGTCTTTTTCTTTTTCAGATACCATTTCCAAATCCTTCAGCCATTCATTAGAGTATAACACACTCCAGGCATTGCCTTTCAGACACAAGGTGCCATTGTGCCTGTTAAGATGACCAGAACGGGGTGCAACCAGGAAGAGTGGAGTGGGAACATGGCCTGATTGAATCTGAATATCCTGCTTGCGTAAAATTAGCCCACATTCGGCTTTTTGTTGATTTATTTCTGTTAGCCTCACTGGGCTTTGGCTTGAGCAAGGTGACAGGGGAGCCCAGTTCCTGCTCCCACCCTCTCCCCTCCACACTTACACTGCTCGTGGCCGAACCTCACATTGGCTGTACTTATGGAATTGACTTTTTGGACGTTCTCTATTTGATATGGGCATGTTTGTTATGGCTCATCTTTCTACTCGTGGGGTCACCTGAGAGTTATTTGCTGTCATTTAAGTTTTTTCTTGATTGTCACCTAGGACAGAGGCCAGTAGAGAAAGCCACGTGTCATATTACTCTGGATTGCTTGGATACTTTACAACTTTTCCCATGGTCAATTGGGGGTTATTTCTGAGGAGGCTATGATTTTCTGTTAGGAAGAAAACTGTTCCTCTTTCTTCTACCAAATATTAATAATGAGAGCCAATGTCCATTGAATGCTTTTTTTTTTGAGGTGGGATTTCACTCTTGTTGCCCAGACTGGATGCAATGATGCGATCTGGGCTCACCACAACCTCCGCCTCTCGGGTTCAAGCGATTCTCCTGCCTCAGCCTCCCGAGTAGCTGGGATTACAGGCATGTGCCACCACACCCAGCTAATTTTTGTATTTTTAGTAGAGATGGGATTTCCCCATGTTGGTCAGGCTGGTCCCGAACTCCCGACCTCAGGTGATCCACCTGCCTCGGCCTCCGAAAGTGCTGGGATTACAGGCATGACCCACCACGCCCAGCCATTGAATATTTTCAGTGTGTCCAGTACTATGCTAAGAGTTTTACATGGATTGTTATATTTAATCTCACTTAACCCATTTATCCCTCTTACATATATGGAAACTGAGGCTAAAAGAGATTCAGTAACATGTCCACAGTCACAGACCTGGGACATGGGGAAGCTGTGACAGAAAGACCCTGACAAGGCTCTTCATTTCTCACAGCTGTTGGATGGCCTTATTAATACTGAGAGTACTCACTCAGGAAGACCCCTGTAGTAGTTCACCAAGGCTGCCATAACAAAGCAGTGCAATCGGGGTGCCTTCAAGTAAGATAAAAATATTTTTCTTTTTTTTTTTTTTTTTTTTTGAGACAGAGTCTCATTCTGTCACCCAGGCTGGAATACAGTGGTACCATCTCAGCTAACTGCAACCTCTGCCTCCCAGGTTCAAGCAATTCTCCTGTCTCAGCCTCCCGAGTAGCTGGGATTACAGTGCACGCTACCATGCACAACTGATTTTTTTTGTTTTTTTAGTAGAGTTGGGGTTTCACCATGTTGGGAAGGCTGGTCTCGAACTCCTGACCTCAAGTGATCTGCCCACCTCAGCCTCCCAAAGTACTGGGGTTACAGGCGTGAGCCACTGAGCCTGGCAAGAAAAATATATTTTCTCACAGTCTGGAGAAGCTAGAAGTATAAAATCAAGCTGTACACAAGTTATGCTCCCTTTGAAGGCTCTAGGAGCGAGCCCTTTCTTGCTTTTTTGTTTCTGGTGGCTCCAGATGTGGCTGGAGCTTGTGGCTGCGTCACTCCAGTCTCTGCCTCTACCTTCCCATGGCCACCTTCTCTCTTTGTCTGCCTCCCGTGTGTCTCTTACCAGGACATTTATCAGTGGTCTTAGGATCCATCTGATAATCCGTCATGTTATTATCTCAAGGATTTTAGCTTCCTTAGAGTAGCAAAGATCTTTTTTCCAAATAAGCTCCCATTCCCAGGTGCTGGAATGTAGATGTATCTTTTAGGGGGATACCATTTAACCTAGTACACATTCCTACTCTGCCAGTCATATAAACCTGTAACTTCTTTAAAAAAAAAACCTCAGGCTGGGCGTGGTGGCTTACACCTGTAATCCCAGTTACTTATTAATACTGAGAATACTCTTACTCAGGAAGACCCCTGTAGTATTCACCAAGGCTGCCATAACAAAGTAGTGCCATCGGGGTGGCTTCAAATAAGAGAACTATCTTTTCTTTTCTTTTCTCTTCTTTTCCTTTCTTTCTTTTTTAAGATGAAGACTGAGGCACTAGAATTGCTTGAACTCAGGAGACAGAGGTTACAGTGAGCCAAGATCATGCCACTGCACTCCAGTCTGGGCAACAGAGTGAGACTCCATCTCAGAAAAAATAAGTAAATAAAAATAAAAATAATTTCAGATCCCCTGAGGTGAGGAGTTTGAGACCAGCCTGGCCAACATGGTGAAACCCCCATCCATACTGAAAACACACAAAAAAATAGCTGGGCATGGTGGTACACACCTATAATCCCAGCTACTCGGGAGGCTGAGGCAGGAGAATCATTTGAACCCGGGAGGCAGAGGTTGCAGTGAGCCAAGATTGCAACACTACACTTCAGCCTGGGCAACAGAGTGAGACGGTATTCCTCCAAAAACAAAAGAAAACTGATTTCATGTATTTTAGAAACCTGAATAAGGGTGTCCAGGGCATGTGACTCTGTGAAGCTGGGAAGTGAGAACTTCTCCATAGGGTCATTTTCTGCAGAATCTGGGTAGGATGCCTGAGGGCCTGGGAGGCTTCTCTTTCCTGCAATTCATCATTTGTCTTTGCCTGACCTTCACTCACTTTCTTTTTGAAGTTGGTTTTTCCATATTGGTATATAAAATGAGAAATTGGACTCCTTTTCTTTCCCTAGCTGAAAGGATTATTTCATTTTCTTTCATGTTCTTCCCAACCTCTCCCTTTCTCAAGCTGCTGGAATGTTCTTCCAATGCCTGTGTGAACTCTACACCGCGGTGTCTCAACTTCCTGTTGTGAACTGCACCGCGGTGTCTCAACTTCCTGTGCTTCTAGGTTGGGCTTGCTCATGGCCGTTCCCTTGGGTCCCAGACTTTGGCAATTCCCCAACACATCTTTTGGGGATCTACGAAAAGAGATTCACCCCAAGGTCCTGGTGTAGTCTGAAAACAAAACCAAAAAGGGCAAATATGATTGCATTGGGTTTTTGAAACTCATCTCTAAGTGTGTTTGGAATGAGACATGCTTTCTTCTGTCATCAGAGCCAGAGTGAACGCCTTGCATTTTGGTTCCATGGAAATGATCAGTAGATATTAGCTGGCTGTGGCTTAAGTGTGCACTGAGGCGTGAACATGTACAAAAAAACACAGTGATGGCAATAATCAGAGAGCACTTCCATTCTCCCCGCCCCACCCCAAAAGTGTAGGAAGATAGCCAGAATTAATTAGCATTTGTGAGCAATTGGCAGATGCTTGGAACGAAGGAGATTAAGAAAGGGGTAAGCTTGTTGGCTTGATGTATCAAGGACTGGCAAGGCATGTTGTAACCTGCAAATCCAGAACCTTCAGAACCTGAGGCCCATGTCCTCTTCTGAGAATCACTTCTGAGCACCGCAGCCTGTCTGCAGCAGTACCTAGGGCTGTGACACCAACAGCAGGTGTGCCCTTTATAGCGGAGCTCCGAAGCTGTTGTGTTCTGATGATGTGTGTGAAATTAAAAATTTTCCATCTTGCGTTGGCAGGCTTGAAAGCAGGAGATGAGATTCTTGAGATCAATAATCGTGCTGCTGGCGCCCTGAACTCGTCTATGCTCAAAGATTTCCTCTCACAGCCCTCGCTGAGCCTCCTGGTGAGGACCTACCCCGAGCTGGAGGAAGGAGTGGAGCTGCTGGAAAGCCCACCCCACCGAGTGGACGGCCCCGCGGATCTCGGCGAGAGCCCCCTCGCCTTTCTCACCAGCAACCCAGGTATGACTGTGCAGGGTGCTGGGGGTGAGTCTGAGCTCCGTTCCACCACAGCCTGGGGAGTTTGTCACACGGCTTGTGTATTTCAGTGAGTTTCTCTGTCTGGCAGGTGGTATAAAGTGTGCGTGGAAGATGGGCTGATGACTGGCCCTGCATTTCCTGTTGAAATTTCAAAGGCACAGGGAGCTTTATTTTCTCATAGAACTGTTTTGCTACAAATCCACTTGTCACCGTGGGCAGCTTCATAATGCTTCTGCTGTTTGTCATTTTGGAGAAAGGTGAATGTTTAGAAGCCCTTGGTTGTGGATAGAGATATGGAGGCACAGAAGTGTTAGGAATTGGGCCAGGCATGGTGGCTGACACCTGTAATCCCAGCACTTTGGGAGGTGGAGGCAGGAGGATAACTTGAGGCCAGGAGTTTGAGACCAGCCTGGGCAACATAGTGAAACTCTGTCTCTACAAAAAAAAAAAAAAAAAAAAAAAATTAGCTGGGCATAGTGGTGAGCACCTATAGTTCCAGCTACTCCAGAGGCTGAGGCAGGAGGATTGCCTGAGCCTGGGAGTTCGAGACTGCAGTAAGCTGTGATCACACCGCTGCACTCCAGCCTCAGAGTCAGAGGCCTGTCCCTTAAGAGAAAAGAAAAAGGTTGGGAGCGGTGGCTTACGCCTGTAATCCTAGCACTTTGGGAGGCTGAGGCAGGTGGATCCCTTGACATCAGGGGTTCAAGGCCAGCCTGATCAACATGGCAAAACCCCATCTCTACTAAAAATATAAAAATGAGCCAGACGTGGTGACATGTGCCTGTAATCCTAAGCCTGTAATCCCAGCTAGTTGGGAGGCTGAGGCAGGATAATTGCTTGAACCCAGGAGGCAGAGGTTGCAGAGAGCCAAAATCGCACCACTGTATTCCAGCCTGGGCACAGAGTGAGACTCAGTCTCAAAAAAAAAAAAAAAAAAGAACAAGTGCTGGGAATCACACGAGATGCTAAGACTAAGTCCTACCTCTCTTCCTCCCTTCCCTGTCTTCACCTTCCAAACCACCCAACCCTGCTTTCCTGCTGTCTGAGAGAAGGATGTGAGCTGGGATGCTGAGAGGCCCGGAGTGGAAATGTGTGCAGGGCGCTTGTTTGCTCTGTTTGTCTTTTGTACTTTTTCAACCTGAAGGCTGAACCAGAGCCCATCAGTGAACCCCCTGCCCTGCCCTTCCTTCCTCTTCCTCTCCCTCTGGCAACCTGTGCTCATTCTCCTAGAAGCAGTGTGAGTGCTACCTGCCGTTCAAAGTCTTCCTGAGACCCCACAGAGTTAGCTCCCTCCTCTGGGCCCCCACGACCCTGCAAATTTGACGTCCATGTGGGCCCTCGTTAGATCATGCAATTTTTACTTGCTTGTGTCTCTCTTTTTGCCTGAATTTATTTCCTGGGACTGGATTTATATTCCTCGTTTTTGTCTTCCTGGCTGTTTACATGTGGTTCACTACACAGGTGGCCCCATCTTGCTCAGCAAGAGGGTGAGTGAATGACCGATGAACAGCACAGATTGCTGTCGTTTATTTCTCTATTGGGTTCATTTAGTGAGTTACGGTTTTTGTTACTATTTTCTCTTTTCAAAGCTTGGGATAAAAAAGGAGCGTTCCATTCAAAATCTGAAGCAGAAGCCTCTTGGTACTTGGGTATTCTTGCCCTGCCATTGTTGTTTTTCAAATCATTTTCTGAAGCTTGGCTTGCAGAGGAAGCAGGAGGCCTGTGATAGCTCATTCTTTTGTTCATTGGCTCCTTGGAAGAATTTGACAAGTTGAAGCTTCAGAAAATTGATTGCTCTCAGTTACAATTGACTTCCTTGGCTCATTTTGTCATTGTGGTCCCCACATCCCAGTCAGATTTTTAAAAGCGGCTCCAGTTGAGTTGCATACCCTTAATAAAGGAGAATGAAGAGCGGAAAGGCTGTTATTTCATGTGACCACAAGATGGCAGGCTCGACCCCATAAAACGGTTCACAGATACAGTTGTTTCTGGAATATGACTTTGAATGTGACATATTATGTTAGATTAGATTATTTAAAGGATTTTATAAGCTTGCACATACATGCTGCGCTGCTACAAGCAACAGTGTCTACTCAACTTTCTTTGGATTTTTTTTTTCTGTCTGAGCCTTTCTGGTTTACAGATACCAGTCAATCAATCAATCAATCAATCAATAAATAGGGGTTGGTAAACTATAACCCACAAACTAAAAGCAGCCCACTGCCTGTTTTTGTAAATAAAGTTTTATTAAAACACAGTCATGCCATTCATTTACGCCTTGTCTCTGGTTGCTTTCCTACTGCAATGACAGAGTCAAGTAAGTAATTGTGACAAGGACTTAGGGTCTGCAAAGCCAAAAATATTTAAGGCCCATTGCACATAAAATTTGCTGTCCTCTGATGTAAAGCATGACTGAGATTGCTCACAATTTGTTTCTTTAAAGATAGCCACTGTTAATGTTTTGGTCTATTTCTTCTTTTTTTTTAGACAGAGTTTTGCTTTGTTGCCCATGCTGGAGTACAGTGGTGCTGTCTCAGCTCACTGCAACCTCTGCCTCCAGGGTTCAAGTCATTCTTTTGACTCAGACTCCCAAGTAGCTGGGATACAAGCACCCACCACCTTGTCCGGCTAATTTTTGTATTCTTAGTAAAGCTGGGGTTTCACCATGTTGATCAGGCTGGTCTGAAACTCCTGACCTCAGATGATCCACCCACCTCGGCTTCCCAAGTACTGGGATTACAGGCATGAGCGCCCGGCCACATTGCTTTATCTCTTAAAATTTTGCAGTTTTACAGTCATCAAAAATCCTTCAGGACAGAGTCTGCTTTGTCAAGTTAGGCAATCAGACTGACTCAAGAATAAAGCATGAAAGTAAAGCCACTGTATTATTATTATTATTTGGTAGGGTTTCTAAACTGGCTTCAAAATTAGTAAATTTCAGAAGAATTCCTGAATACTCTGGTCAAGTAGCAGCCCAACTGGACCTACTGGAGGGGAGAAGGCACTTCAGTTCCCCACCTGGGTCTCTGCCGATCTGCCTTCTAATTGCTTCTGCTTCCTAGTCCCCACTTTACAGTGTAAGATAAAAGCAAAGGGAAGTAAACAGGATGAAAGAACTGAGAGATTGTTCCGTGATGGGGCAGAGATAAAGCAGTATCAACAGGTAGCAGCAGTTAAAATAGAAAACAACCAAGAAAATTTTGTACAATAGGCAGGCTGGACTACAATCTTAGTCTAAATTTAGAAGTAACTAAAAATAAAAAACATCCTGAGTAGCAGGTTTGAGGTTTGACAGGAGTGTGGGATGACTGGCGTCCTCGATAGAGGGCCTTGCCAGGTCTCAGGGACCTTGGGGTTCATGTGAGTGATGGCTGCTGCCTGGCTGCTGGAGGCTGGTCCTGCAGAGGTCCGCTGTCTAACAAGCTCAAGTGTGCAGACTTGGCCAGGTGCTCGCCTAAGAACCCTGAGTGAGTATGGGATTAGCTTTCAGAGTTGGTTTATTTCTGAACTGCTTTCTCATGGAGAGGCTTATTTCTTCTTTGTAGAAGCATCATAGGCCTGCTGACTAAGAGTAGGCCTTGGAACCAAGTTCTTTGGAACTCAGTCATTTGCGGGCGACAGAGCCTGACTCTGTCGCCCAAGCTGAAATGCAGTGGCAGGATCTCCGCTCACTACAACCTCTGCCTCCCGGGTTCAACTGATTCTCCTGCCTCAGCCTCCCAAATAGCTGAGATTACAAGTACCCGCCACCATGCCTGCCTAATTTTTTTTTTTGAGACAGAGTCTCACTCCATCACCAGGCACCAGGCTGGAGTGCAGTGGCATGACCTCGGCTCACTGCAACCTCCGCCGCCCGGGTTCAAGCAATTCTATTTTTTTGTATTTTTAGTAGAGACAGGGTTTCACCGTGTTGGCCAGACTGGTCTGGAGCTCCTGGCCTGAGGTGATTCACCCACGTCGCCTTCTGAAAATGCTGGGATTATAGGCATGAGCCACCGCACCCGGCCAGAACTCAGTTCCTTTCTGTGTTCATCGGCTTCATGACCTTGACCTGATCGTGGTTAATCTCTCTGTGCCCCAGTGTCCTCACCTACAAAATGGGGATAATGCCACACTCATCTCACTGGGCTGTTGTGAGGACTGTATGAGTCATAAAAGTAAAGCATTTAGAATATTCCCCGGTAAGCACTAAATAAATGTTTTGTATCTGAACCCATTCTCTCATGGGGGACATGAGGATTCCCTGGCCTATGACCAGAGATTGCTCTTTTTCAGTCTTCTCCCTGCCTTCTGTACCACCTCAGTCTGAAACAGGTGGATTGCCTGATAACTAAGTTCGTGAATTATACCTTGTTTATGTTTTCCTTGCCCAAATCGAAGAAATGAATGCTGTAGTCTAGAATGCTGAAGTTCCTGGGCCCTTTTTCAGAGCTCATAAGGCACTTAGTCCGAGATGGGGTCTGGGTCTGCATTTGTTCTGGTGGTTGCTTTTTTTTTTTTTTTTTTTTTTTTATTGAGAGGGAGTCTTGCTCTGTCGCCAGGCTGGGGTACTCTCGGGTTCAAGGGATTCTCCTGCCTCAGCCTCCCGAGTAGCTAGGATTATAGGCATTCACCACCACGCCCAGCTAATTTTTGTATTTTTAGTAGAGACGGGGTGTCACTATGCTGGCCAGGATGGTCTTGATCTCCTGACCTCGTGATCTCTGGTGGTTGCTTCTCATGTGCAGCCCTGATCGGGTGCCACTGCCTTACGTCACCAACTCTTCCTGGTTATTGTTCCCCCCATCCCTCGCCACTTTTTCTTATCTTGGTGGAAACATAAGATAATTGGAATGTTTCAGTGACGAGGAAACCTTCTATAGTTTGTTGATCACATTTTGTGATCTGCTTCATTGAGATTTTTTTGTAATGAAAATTTGTTAGGTAGTCCTGTAGTACATTGTCCTTTCTCCAGTTCCTTGGTGTATGAGGGAAGCCTGCTGAATGTGTTGCCACATTGGCTTAGAAAGCCAGGATCTGCTGGGCGCAGTGGCTCACGCCTGTAATCTCAGCACTTTGGGAGGCTGAGGCCAGTGGATCACCTGAGGTCAGGAGTTCGAGACCAGCCTGGCCAACATAGTGAAACCCTGTCTCTACTAAAAATACAAAAAATTAACTGGGCATGGTGGCAGGTGCCTGTAATCCCAGCTTCTAGGGAGGCTGAAGCAAGAGAATCACTTGAACCCAGGAGGCGGAGGTTGCGGTGAGCCGAGATTGCGCCATTGCACTCCAGCCTGGGCAACAAAAGCAAAAGTTTGTCTCAGAAAAAAAAAAAAAAAAAAAGAAAGCTAGGGTCTACATAAGGAGAGTCTGTCCTAAGTGTTCTAAAAGTCAGTTTCCTACCCTTGGCTGTTGGCCATCCATGAGTTCTGGTTTGCAGTCTTACGGAGCTACTTTCATCTGTTTGGTTTTTTTTATGCATTTGTTTTCATATGTATTGGTAGCAAAAAAAGGGAAGGATGTCTAGGACAAAAAGATCGTTCCTTCAGTGGCTGTTATTATAAAAAGATCTCAGCAGTGAAGAGGAAGCTGGAGTAGGAAGTTGCAGAACTGTATTTGTGTGAGGTTTCAAAAAAGTCATGTTCTTGAGTGATTTATTTTAAATACTGATCTTATCTAGCAATGTGAACAAGCTGGGCGAGGTAATGCTTTGCTGTGGGGTGCTGTCCTGTGCACTGATGTTTAGCAGTACCCCCGCAAGCCACCACAAGACAACAGTACACCACTTCCCCAAGTTGTGCCCGTCAAACATACCTTCAGACATTGCCAGAAGTCCACTGGGCAGCAAAATCTCCCCAGTTGAGAACTACTGGCCTAATTTATTAAAAGATACAGCTTTATCACCCACTTAGGGATATGTTGCAGTCAACATCGATATAGGAAAGCAAAGCAAATCTAGATGTAAAATAGATTTTTAAAACAGTTTTATAGGCCAGGCTCGATGACTCATGCCTGTAATCCCAGCACTTTGGGAGGCAGAAGTGGGCGGATCACAAGGTCAGGAGATTGAGACCATCCAACCTGGTGAAACCTTGCCTCTACTAAACATACAAAAAAAAACCCAAAAAAAATTAGCTGGGCATGGTGCTGCACACCTGTAGTCCCAGCTACTAGGGAGGCTGAGGCAGGAGAATGGCTTAAACCTGGGAGGTGGAGGTTGCAGTGAGCTGAGATTGCTCTACTATGCTCCAGCCTGATAATAGAGTGAGACTCCATCTCAAAAATATGAAAAGCAAAGTTTTATAAGCTGTATACAGTGGCTTATGCCTGTAATCACAGCACTTTGGGGGACCAAGGCTTGTGGATCACCTGAGGTCAGGAGTTCCAGACCAGCCTGACCAACATGGTAGAACTCTCTATTAAAAATACAAAAATTACCTGGGCATGGTGGTGGGAGCCTGTAATCCCAGCTACTCAGGAGGCTGAAGCAAGAGAATAGTTTGAAGCTGGGAGGCAGAGGTTGCAGTGAGCTGAGACTGTGTCATTGCACTCCAGCCTGGGCAACAGAGGGAGACTCCATCTCAAAAAAAAGTTTTATAAACCGTTTATTGGGAGAATTCCAACACCAATACCCTTTTATGGCCTTGTTTTTCCTTTTTACATCAAGGAGAGAGCAAAGAAAAAATAAATGCAACTATGTAAAAGTAATTATGCAAAACCTCAGCTTTTATGCAAATTATAAGAATCACAGTTCAAGTGGCACGATTAGTATTTTTCTAAGGTTTCAGACGCCTGTTTATAGCTCTCCTTGGGCTCATGTTCACTTTATTTTTCAGTTCATGCAGCGCTGCTGTGATTGTCCCTACAATTCCACTTGACCAGTTGCCTTGGTTTACCTCAAGGAGTAGCCCAGAGGATGACAATAAAAGTGCTAGAGGCCAGGCGTCAATTGTGGCTCCCACCTATAATCTCTGCACTTTGGGAGGCTGAGGTGGGAGGATTACTTGAGCTCAGGAGTTTGAGACCAGCTTGGGCAACATAGTGAGCCCTTGTCTCTACTAAAAATTTAAAAATTAGCCAGGCATGTGGTATGTACCTGTAGTCCCAGCTACTCAGGCAGCTGAGGCAAGAGGATCCCTTGAACACAGGAGGTTGAGGCTGCAGTGACCCTTGAACACACCACTGCACTCTAGCCTGTGAGACACAGCAAGACCCTATCTCTAAAAAAAAAAAAAAAGTAACAGGCAGGGCATGGTGGCTCACGCCTATAACCCCAGCACTTTGGGAGGCTGAGGGTGAATCACCTGAAGTCAGGAGTTCAAGACCAGCCTGGCCAATACAGTGAAACCCCATCTCTATTAAAAATATAAAATATTAGTCAGGAGTGGTGCAGGCGCCTATAATCCCAGCTACTCCGGAGGCTGAGGCAGGAAAATCACTTGAACCCAGGAGGTGGAGGTTGCAGTGAGCTGTGATCGCACCACTGCACTCCAGCCTGGGCGACAAGAGTGAAACTATCTCAAAAGAAAAAAAAAAAAGAAAGAAAGAAAGAAAAAGAAGTAACAATAATTTAAAAAATAATAAAAGTTCCAGAGTTCCAAGGACTGAAGCAGCTTCTTGTTCAGAAAATGTTTCCTCCTGCTGCTATTCTGGAGAAAGCTGTGTGCCTGTGGCCAACAGCAGCCCCATGGCTTGTTAAAGGCAATTAGGGCCAGCGCTGGAGTTGGAAAGTCAGCCCCTTTGATCAAAACCTCAGGCGTGTCTGTGTGATGCCAAGTGGAAGCTTGTGCTCTGCGGTCCGGACCAATGTCCCTCCTGCAGGAAGTAGATTAAGCAGCGTTTGTTTAACAGGAAAGGCCTCTGTGATAGCCGTGAAAATCCAAGGCACCTTGCTTCAGAGTGGGGAATTGCTAAGTGCAGAGCAAGGACAATCGCTTGGTCCGCGTGGGCAGATGTGCCTCTGTGCAGGACTCGTGAAGTGTGAGGTTCTATTTTGGTCCAATGTTCCATGGAGACGGCCTGGAGCTGGATTCTGAAAACTGAAGACAGTCAGGCGGCAGGGAGGGGCAGCAAAGGAAGAGGAACTGCACAGATTTCTCTTCCCACGAACAAATATGGTCCAGGGCTTCAGATTCTCTGGAGCCTCACAGATACCCGGCAGCACATGGTCCTCTGTTTGTTTGTTGATAACATTTGGAGCCATGCGCGCCTTGTAAACTGTCAGCCTGCTGTGCTTCTTGTCACACAGCACATGGCCTGCTTGGGTGGGCCCTGCTGGGGCCGGGGTGGGGTTACTTCCAGTGCGATTTGATTGATGACACCATCAAATCCTGCGTGTGGGGAAAAAAAATGTTTCGGAGACTGAGATGCTCTATTTTTATATGTTTAAAGATTATTAATGTACCTTATATTTGACTTTCACAAGAAGCTAACAGGATTAGTAAGGTCCAAATCTATAGTTTTTCTGGATTTTTAAATTTCTCTCTATAGGAAACAAAGACTGAGATTTTGTGACATTTGATTAAAAAGAAGTTATTGTCTACCAAGTTAAAGTTGTAATGTTCCCCCTTTTCTCTCTCTCTCTCTTTCTCTCTTTCTCTTTCTTTTCTTTCCCTCCCCTCCCCTCTCCTTTCCTTTCCTCTCTCTTCCTTTCCTTCTTTCCTTTCTTTTTCTTTTTTCTTTTTTTTCTCTCTCATTCTATAATAGTTGTTTTGGTTTGTTTTTTAGCTTTGTGGGAGGGATGTTTACGCTGATCTTATTATGGGCATTTATATGGAATTCTTAAAATCTTATAACAGTAAAATGACTGAAAAGCAAAATAAAATCATATCCTAACAGTTGAGTTCCAGCTAAGTGTCTTCCTTGACAGTATCTAAGCTTTCTTTTACCCCATCCCCAATCTTTTTTTTCCATCAGGGATTTAAACTCAAGCATTAATAAGACCTTTTTAAAATTTGCTGTTATAATTTTTTCTCTTTGGAAGTGTTTGAATTGGAGGGTCTGCTTAAAACACATTGTTAAGACATCACACGAGGCCAGAATTTTTTTTTTTTTCCTCCTTAAACAGAAGTCCTACATGTTCTGGAATGAAGCAAAGTAGATGTATCTAATCTGGGTAAATGAAAGGTAAATCTTGGTGTAGACTTATATGAATATGTTTGCACTTCCCCAAGTGTCCTCAGTGTCGGTCCTGCTAATGGTGTGTGAAAGGTACAGATTGCAAACATTTTTTGTCGTCACAAGTATTATTATTGGAAGTAACTTAAAAGGCAAAGCATTGATTTTACCTGTTCACCACAGTGAATTTTATTGATAGCATTACAGCAGTTTTTTATCTGTTTGTTTTGTTTCTTTTCAAATAGAGTTGGGGTTTCACTCTGTCACCCAGGCTGGAGAACAGTGTCACAAGCATGGTTCACTGCAGCCTTGAACTCTTGGGCTCAAGCGATCCCCCTGCTCTAGCCTCTCAAGAGTTTGGGATTACCTTTGCGAGCCACTGCGCCCACCTCTGTGGCGGCTTTTCATTTGGCCGACGGTCCCTGTCTGAAAGGGGCTGCAGTCCTGCTCTGGGCTTCTTAATTCCCTGAGACTTTGTCTCTCTAGATTGAGCCCCGTTCCCTCTCTTCTGGGCCCCTGTCCCATGCCTGGCAGTGTGCTCGGTTTAGGATATGGATGGGCATTCTCCTTGCTCTGGCTGTTTCTTTGGCCACCACTGAGCCTTATCTTCAACTTTTTTCTCTCTCTGATTGGCGCCTTGTTTCCTGGTAAGTAGTCAGGGACAGGAATGTCCAGTACAAAGAAGATAATTCCTCCAATGTCTATCATTAGGGGAAAGCCACTTGCCTACCACTATTGTGAGTAGTACAAAGGAAGCTGGAGTTGGAAGTTGCAAAACTGTTTGTATGGGATTAAAAAACAAACAAACTTGACAATGTTGTTGTCTACACTGCTTAAGCTGGGGGTGTTTAGAGAAGGCCCTGAAGTGTGGGAGTAAGAACAATGCCCCTTCCCATTCGATTTCCCTCTTCCTGCCGTGCTGGTGTCTCTCCTCAGCTTTCTTGAAGTGTACCACTGTCAATTCCTGCCTTTCTGGTTTTCTTGTATCCTGAAATTCCCTCTAACCACTTACTGGTTATCTGCTACAGTGTAACAAATCACTCTGAAACAGCTGTTTCACTTGCTCCCTGTTCTGTGACTCAGCAGTTTGGCCTGGGCTCAGCTGTTTGGTTGTTCTGCTGACCATCCCTGGAGTCACTCATGTGGCTCTGCGATTCAGTGGCTTGACTGGGGCTGGAGGGTTTAAGATGGACTTACTCACTGCCGAGTATGATGACTAGACAGCTGGGCCTCCTCTCCTTGGGGTCTCACATGGGAGTCTAGCTTGAGATTTCTTTGTATAGTGAGCTCAGAATTCCCAGCAGGGCAAGACCAGAGACTGCAAAGTCACTTGAGGCCTTGGCTCACAATTTAACATATTATCTCTTAAGTTGTATTCTCTTGGTTAAAGCAAATCACAGAGCCAGCCCAAATTCATGGCGTGGCAAAATAGGCACAAAAGTCTGTGCTTAAAGAGGTGAAAGAAATAATAACTGTCCTCTTTGCAAATGATTTGCTACAAACTGCATTGACCATTCTAATCCATTTTGTTGATTTTTATCTTCAGTGAAGGGTAGAAAATATGACATGGGGATAAAAATTAGGCTTTAGAATCAGATATGCCTCCAGGTATTGATTTGTAAGTTCTTTTATATTTTAGATGTTAACATTTTGCTAGTTATATGTATTGAAGATAACTTTTATCAGTCTATGACATGTCTTGTATTTTTGATGCCTTTTTACAAATGAAAGTGTTTAATTTCAGTAAAATCTGGATTTTCAGGCTTATATGGTTTGTACTTTTTATATCTTATTTAAGAAATCTCTCTCTCTCCCCTGAAGTAGTAAACACTGTTTTCTGTATTTTCTTCCAAAAGATTTACAGTTTGGGCTATTCACATACTGGTTTATGTCCCTGGTACTGATTTTTGTGAATGGTATGAGTTAGGATCCTATGTTATGTTTTTTCATGTGGATCATCTACCATCCTAGCATCATTTGTCAAATATTCTATTCCTTTCTCACTGGTCTGCAATGTTACAACTGCTGTATTTCCATATGCACATTTCCATATGCAGGTGGTCCCCAGTTTATGATGACTTGACTTAATGATTTCATTGGGACACAACCCCATCATAAATTAAGGAACATCTGCAAGGAACATCTGCATGGGGTGGAGGCACTGTTCTGAGCTCTCTGTTCTGTTAGCCTCTTCTGCACTGCTTTAGATTACTATAACTTTATAATATGTTTTGAGATCCAGTATCCAAAGTACCCTAATCTTGTTTTTCTGTTTTAAAACTGTCTTTGGTGTTACTGGCCTTTTTTTCTTTCATAAAATATTTAGTTCCAAGAAAAAATGTTGCCAGTGTGGTCTGCATGCATATGGATGCTTTGGTATTGCTTGAAACTTATACTGTGGCCTCCTATGTGGCCTATTTGCAGAAATCACTATTTCTTATGGCAAATGTATATTCACCAATTTCTTGGGAATAGGTTTGAAATGCATGCATGGATCAAGCTATATAATTACTGATGTTTCCATCTTCTGTATCCTGATGAATCGATTATGTCTGAAGTTTATGAAGCTTTCTTTATGTTTGCCTAATAGAGTTTTCCATCCTTTTAATTTTCCATGTCTTTTATGTTTAAGTCTATGGTTTCCATAGAGCATGCAGCTGGGGCTTTATTTTGCACTGTTTTTCTTCTTTAATCTAAACATGAGGATTAGGTATTATCATTAGCCTGTTCTGCATTTATTTAGAGTAGCTATGTAATTTTTTTTTTTTTTTTGAGACAGAGTCTTGCTCTGTCGCCAGGCTGGAGTGCGGTGGCGCAATCTCAGCTCACTGCAACCTCCACCTCCTGGGTTCAAGCAATTCTTCCACCTCAGCCTCCCAGGGACCACAGGGAGTAGCTGGGACCACAGGCACGTGCCACCATGCCAGGCTATTTTTTTGTATTTGTACTAGAGATGGGGTTTCATCATGTTGGCCAGGGTGGTCTCCATCTCTTGACCTCGTGATCTGCCCGCCTAGGCCTCCCAAAGTGCTGGGATTACAGGCGTGAGCCACCACGCCCGGCCAAGAGTAGCTATATATTTTTATTTGTTCCTATGAACTTGTTTTGCTCAATTTGTCTTGTTTTCCTTTCCCGTCCTCTTCTGGGTTGCATTTATAAATTCTGCTTTCTCCTTTCAACCTGTATCATCTATTTGATCTTAAAATTTTAACATGATTATTTATTTATTTATTTCTGAGACAGTTTCACTCTTGTTGCCCAGGCTAGAGCACAATGGCACAATCTCAGTTCACCACAATCACAGGGATTCTCCTGCCTCAGCCTCCTGAGTAGCTGGGATTACAGGCATGCACAACCATGCCTGGCTTATTTTGTATTTTTGGTAGAGACAGGGTTTCTCCATGTTGGTCAGGTTGGTCTTGAACTCCCAACCTCAGGTGATCTGTACACCTCAGCTTCCCAAGGTGGAGGGATTACAGGTGTGAGTCACTGCACCTGGCCTGACATGATTATTATTATTATTTTTTGAGACAGAGTTTCACTCTTGTTTCCCAGGCTGGAGTGCAATGGCGTGATCTTGGCTCACTACAACCTCTGCCTCCTGGGTTGAAGCGATTCTCCTGCCTCACCCTCCCAAGTAGCTGAGATTACAGGCATGTGCCACCATGCCCGGCTAATTTTGTATTTTTTGGTAGAGACGGGATTTCTCCATGTTGGTCAGGCTGGTCTTGAACTCCTGACCTCATGTGATCCACCCGCCTCGGCCTCCCAAAGTGCTGGGATTACAGGCATGAACCACTGCACCTGGCCTAACATGATTATTAGCAGAATCCGAGGTTAGTCTTTCTAGTTTCCTCTTGGACAAAATTGTGAAATGCCTTTAAATATAATCACTTCCACCATTGTTTTAGTTACAGTTTGTATTTGGTTTCACCCCCAAGTACCTTTTTTGGGGAATTGCGGGGTTTTCATATATACTAAGACTTATCTGTGTGTATATCAGCTGTTCATTATTTTAGCTTGTATACCAGATCTTTGTCTTTTTTCCCCCACCCTCATGTGCATTCTTTAGAGAACTTTTTTAGTGAGATTCTGTTCATGGTAAACATTCTTACTCTTTTTTCTCAAAAGTCTTTATTAAAGTCTCTTTCTTGGATAATATTTTAGTTGAAAATGCGATCCCATAGTGATAGTTTTAACATTCGAAGATTTCCGCGCTATACTAAGGCAATGTCTTTGGGTAAATATTTCAGTCTTTTCTCATTTCGTCAATTGACATCTCGTCTATTGAATGTTTCATTTCAGTGGTTATAGTTCCTGTTTCTAAAAATTCTATTAATTTATTTGATGTTTTTTGGAATTATCTCCTTCTTCTTTTAAAAAAAAAAAAAAAAAATCAATCCCAGGCTGGAGTGCAGTGGTGCAATCTCAGCTCACTACAACCTCAGCTCACTGCAACCTCCACCTTCCAGGTTCAAGCGATTCTCTTGCCTCAGCCTCCTGAGTAGCTGGGATTACAGGCACTCACCACCATGCCCAGCTAAATTTTGTATTTAGTGGAGACAATGTTTCATCATGTTGGCCAGGCTGGTCTCGAACTCTTGACCTCAGATGATCTGGCTGCGTTGGCCTCCCAAAGTGCTGGGATTACAGGTGTGAACCACTGTGCCCAGCCCCCTTTCTTCTTCTTTTAAGAAAATATTTTAAGCATACTTGCTTGACATTTTTTGTATGATCATTGCAGTATCATTCCTTGGGGGTCTGATTTTGTCAGTTATTGTGTGTGTTACCTCTTGGATTTTATAGTATGGGATTATGGGTCCTTGTATGACCAAGTTCTATCTCTGAGTCTTACATGATACCATCATTAAGAGTGAATTCTTCCAGGCTGGGCGCGGTGGCTCACGCCTGTAATCCCAGCACTTTGGGAGGCCGAGGTGGGTGGATCACGAGGTCAAGAGATCGAGACCATCCTGGTCAACATGGTGAAACCCCGTCTCTACTAAAAATACAAAAAAATTAGCTGGGCATGGTGGCACGTGCCTGTAGTCCCAGCTACTCGGGAGGCTGAGGCAGGAGAATTGCTTGA
>PVKV010017311.1:0-34479 GCA_004027835.1 Alouatta palliata
GCCCGGAGGCCTTGCTCTCAGAGTCAGCCCTGGCTTTGGGAGTGCTGGCCGTGGTGGGCTCGTCACCGGGGGCCGTGGCGGCCTCATCTTCCGAGTCTGAGAACCTCGCATCACAGCCGCCGAAAGGGTCGCAGGGCCTCTTGGGGGCAGGCGTGTAGGGCTCGCTGCCTCGGGGTCCCCGGGGCCGCTTGGCGGCACGCTCGTCCCGGGAGCTGGCCCTGCTGAGGTGCCGGGCGGAGTAGTTAGAGAGCGGGTCGTACTCCAGGTCTGTGGGTGGCCGGGAGTTGTCCACCACATACTTGCCGCTGGGAACGGGGCGGCTGTGCCGCCGGGGCTGGCTCACGGCCTTGGGGACGTACTCCAGGGCACCGCTGCCCCCTCTGCCTCTGCCCTGAGCCCCGTCCAGGGACGCCAGCGAGTACTTGCTGCCTGGCTCGGCGGGGGGGCCCAGCGGGGTGGGCTGGTAGCTGGCATTGGGGCTTAACAGGCTGTGGCTGCCGGGGCTGTAGTGGAAGGCCAGGGGGAAGGCGTCATCATCCAGACCCACGGCGGGGCCGGCATCAGGGCTGCAGGGTGCCAGGGCGGGGGCCTCAGCGGCACGGTGCTCACGGGCCGTCTCCAGCAGCTCCCGGTAGCGCCGCTGCTCCAGCTCCACCTCACTGCGCACGGCCTCGATGGCCTGGTTGACCAGCTCCAGCTCCAGCACGTCAGGCCGCGGCTCCTCCCCCAGGCCGAGGGTGCCATTCTCCCTCTGCACCGGGGGCTTGGGCAGCTCGGGGTTGTAGGGGTCGTAACCCAGCCCTGGAGGGAAGAGAGAGCACAGCCGTGACCAGCCTGCCAGAGACGAGCCCCCCACGCGGGGGTGGCCTCGGCCTCAAACTGCAGGGAAGGGAAGAGACCTGCCTCCGAAACCCACCACGCATGGGTGCCGCCAAGGCTCTAGGGTGCCCAGCTTGGTGCAGGCCACGTCGCCACCTCAGGCCCCTGACTGACAGGCCCTGGGCAAGCATGGGGTGTGTGACACACAGCTCCATGGTTCTGGAGGCTTACAGAATGCACACAATGACCGTGGTGGGCAGACACTCAACAGGCTGGGACGCCTGGGGCAGGCGGGTGTGGAGCTCCTGGCGTTCAAGGCGCTGGACTGAGGCAGGGGCGGGCTGGGCCAGCGACCACAGCCTGACAGTGGACACAGGAGAGCCCTTCCTCAGCCAACACTGCCCCACCCCCCAGCAGTGTGCCAGCCGTGTGCCGTGCGCCCGGCAGGGGTGAGCTCGGTCGGGGCTCTGTCCCACAGGCTTTCCTGCCTATAGGACATTCACTGGGCTGTGCCTGTCCTGCAGAAATGGAGGTCACAGCAGTGGCCATGGCTGAGTCGGGCGGGGGGCACACAGACATGCCCAGGTGATGGACCACCCTGCGAAATCCACGATAAGGATACTGTGAAGACTTTTTTTTTTTTGAGACAGTCTCTCTCTGTGTCGCCCAAGCTGGAGGGCAGGAGTGCAACCTTAGCTCACTGCAGCCCCCATCTCCCAGGTTCAAGCAACCCTCCCGCCTCAGTCTCCCAAGTAACTGGGATTACAAGCATGTACCACCAAGCCCAGCTAATTTTCGTATTTTTAGTAGAGACTGGGTTTCACCATGTTGGCCAGTCTCGAACTCCTGACCTCAAGTGACCCACTGCACCTGGCCTACTTTAAATACATTTTTTAATTTTAAAATCTGTTGTAGAGGCGGGATCTCACTATGTTGCCCAGGCTGGCTTTGAACTGCCAGGCTCAAGCAATCCTCCTGCCTCAGCCTCCAAGATAGATGGGACTACAGGCACAAGCTGCTGAGCCTGGCTTAAAGCACATGGCTGAACTATCTTCCTGGGGGCATCTGGGAACATGTGACTCACATGTTATTTATATGGTTATTAACAGGGTGTATTCTAGCAGACCTTCACAACTTCAGTGCCACCAATGACAGCACAGAAGTCAAAACCACAGGAGGCCCACGTGGGGACAGGCTGGAGGAGTTACAGAAAACATGAGCAGGCCGGGCGCAGTGGCTCAAACTTGTAATCCCAGCACTTTGGGAGGCAGAGGTGGGTGGATCACCTGAGATCAGGAGTTTGAGACCAGCCTGACCAACATGGAGAAACCCTATCTCTACTAAAAATACAAACATCAGCCAGGCATGGTGGCACATGCCTGTAATCCCAGCTACTCAGGAGGCTGAGGCAGGAGAATCGCTTGAACCCGAGAGATGCAGGCTGCGGTGAGCCGAGATCGCGACCCTGCACTCCAGCTTGGGCAACAAGAGTGAAACTCTGTCTCCAAAAAAAAAAAAACAGAAAGAAAGAAAGAAAACATGAGCAAGTGGAGCCCAATGTTCCAGTGAAGGAATAAAAATCAAGTTCAACTATTTAGTCTAGAAACTTACAAGTTTACCCTCAGAAATGCTACTGAATGTGGCCAGGCACAGTGGATCACGCCGGTAACCTCAGCACCTCAGGAGGCCCAGGCAGGAGGACTGCTTGAGCTCAGGAGTTTAAGACTAGCCTGGACAACATGGACCCCATCTCTTTAACAAGTACTTAAAAGTTAGCGGACCCTTCCAAGGGCTAAACTGGTAGCAAAGAAATAAAAATAAATTAAAAAGAAAAAAAAAGTTAGCTGAGCACAGTGACACACACCTGTAGTCCTAGCTGCTTGGGAGGCTGAGGTGGGAGAATCACTTGAGCCCAGGAGCTTGAGGCTGCAGTGAGCCAGGATCGTGTCACTGCACTCCGGTCTGGGCAACAAAGCACGACCCCACCTCTAAGAAACATAAAATTCTACTGAATATAATATTCCGTAATAAGAAAAGTCAGCAGGTCTGATGCCCTGGAGTTGGCAGGAAATGGCTCCAAAGACATCCCAGAACTTGTAGATGGCACGTCCCCTTAGATGGCAAAAGGGGCTCTGAACGGGGTGAAGTCTCCCTTGTCCCTCACAGAGGGCTCCATGGACAGGCTGAGATTGTGCAGGGCAGTTTTGCAACCAACCCCTGCAGCTCCAACGCCAGCACCCTGAGACTCAGAGGCCCGAGAACCCATGCCACAGCCGGCCTGCACAGGGCAGAGGCACAGACGCTCTCGTGCAGCCCTCACTGCAAACATACAGCAGTGAATCATACCACAGGAGAGGCCCCAGGAGCCTAAACGCAGGTCAGCCAGGGTTAAACGGGAGGCACACGCCCTACGGGGAAGAAGAGGGGCAAGGAGCGTCGCACGTTCTTGCATTTGAAAAGCAACTCCACAAACCCAACGAGATCAAAGATTGCAACGAAGCCTTGGCTGGGCCCACAGCAAGCCCGCCGTCCCACTGGGTGCAGCAAATGCAGTTTGGCCTTAATTTATGCTGTACCCAACGCTGACTGCCAAGAGGGACTCGAACGCTGACACGCGTCCCCAACAGGCTGATAAGGAGCAAGCCGTGACGCCATGAAGGAAAAGGCAACAGTGGCGGCCCCGTGGGAAGCCGCCCAGGCCAACACGCCACTCAGCTCACTCGATTCTGAGCGAACACGCAGCTCGTCTGAAGGTTCGGCATCAGGCGTGCGTTTCTCCCACTCACAAAACCTGCGTGCCCTCTGGCCCACCTAGAGATCGACCCCCAGAGCGCTAAGGCCCCCGTGCTGACAAAATGGCAGGACATGGCCAAGGGGAGGCAGGCTCAAGACCTCCGGCGCAGAGAACAGCAACAGAACTGGAGGCGTCCCCCAGGGTCCGCACACCCCTCGAACGCCGGCAGGCACGGGGAAGAGCTGGCGGGTTCCTAAGCTGCTCCCCCAAGACACACCCACCAGCAGAACAAGCGCCTCTGTGGGCAGGTCCCCCCTAACCCCTGCGACCTGTGGCCAGGCCAGTCACTCAGCCAGAGACTGCAGGTGTGACCTGAATGAAGGGCCTCGAGGTGGGTGGACGTCTTGGGCTATTCTGGGGCCCAGCGCCCTCACAGGGTCCTTTAAAGACACAGGCGGAAGGGGGAGCGCCAGAGAGATCAAGAGGCTACGATAAGGCTGTGAGGAGGGAGGAAGGGGCCCTGAGCTCTGGGATGCAGGCGCCTCCAGATGCTGGGAAAGGCAGGAATTGGATTCTCCCTGGAGCCTCCAGGAGGGTCCAGCCCTGTGCACAGCTTGATTTGATCCCAGCGAGCCCGATTTTGGACTTCTCAGCCCAGAGCAGAGAGTGTGTGTGTTTCTTTGAGGCCCACAGGGGACGAATACAGCTTCCCTCGGTGATAAAAGTGCAGTGGACATCACCCCACCCGCTGCCTGTCCCTGCAAAGGCAGAAGGCCCTTCTTGTTCCAGGGAATCCTGCAGGGACAGCGGGCGGTGGGGACCCTGAGGTTACAGAGGCGGGAGGAGGGGTTGTCGCAGGTAGCTGCCGCCTTCCCCTTGAAATCACGTGAATGCTGTGCCCATTCTAAAAATTACATTTAGGGCCAAGCTCAGTGACTCAAGCCTATAATCCCAGCATTTTGGGAGGCCAAGATGGGCAGACTGCTTGAGATCAAAACCAGCCTACGCGACTCGGCAAGACCCTGTCTCTACCAAAAATACAAAAATTAGCTGGGCGTGGTGGTGCGCGCCTGTGGTCCCAGCTACTGGGGAGGCTAAGGTGGGAGGACTGCTTGAGCCTAGAAGGTCAAGGCTTCAGTGAGCCATGATCACACCGCCACACTCCAGCCCGGGCAACAGAGCAAGATCCTGTTTCTAAAACAAATGAAATGAAATGGAGTCTCATTTAGACAGGAGGGAGGATCCCTGTGTCTGTTCTGGACCATCCGGAACTCTCTGGACTGTGTGCCGGGCCATGAGGCAAGGGCAGGCAGGGAGTCATACGGAAGCCAAAGGCGTGGCCAGCGGGCTCTTTGTCTGTGCCAGGCCACACCCGAGGCATTTCCAGGAAGCGTCACCGAATGTGCCCAGCAAGCACAGGAGCCCACTCTGCCACCGCCTCACAGCCGAGGACCCTGGGAGTCAGCGAGGGCACCCAAGTGGGATCAGCAACTGTGGCTGCCGGCTCCTCTGCCCACGGAGAGACAGCCCCCAGGCCAAGAGGGTGCCCCCAGCAGGGTGCCTGCCAACTGGGGCTGGGTATCAGCCCCCACCCAGGGGAGGGCTGCAGAGCACGCCACCCCCGCCACCCTCCTGGTGAACAGGGCGGCCAGTGCCAGCCCTCCCCCGGCCCTGGAAGTCCTGGCTACCCAGTGATGTGGAGGGGCCAGGCCAAGGCCACTGTGGAGTGAGCTGCAGAGGCTCATGGGGGGCGCTGACAGAGCACAATTACTGAGGAGGGGCAAGCCCGGGTCAGGGACACGCTGGTCTCCCTCCCAAGGCTCTGGCTAATGGGGATGCAGATGGGAGGGAGAGCCCGCCTAACGGGAAGGCTCTTCTCCCCAGGCAGGGGTAGGCAGCTGTGACGCTGGGCCCCAGAGGGCAGGAATGGAGGCATCTGAGGGGCTAAGGATGAGGGACTCCACTCAGGGCTTCCACCTCCTTTCCCTGGACTCTGGGGCTCTAAGACACAAGATCAGCATGGGCCAAGGGAGCCATGAGCCATGGGCGATACACACACCAGCCAGCAGACACCCTCGAGCCCTTCCCAAAGGAAGGACATCTAGACCTCCAGACACTGGATTCTCAAAGGAGAGACCACTTCCCTAGGAAGATGCTTTGGGAAGGTCTTGGAAGGAATAGCGCCTGCCTCCCAGGACTGAAGCCAGGCCACCGAGCAGAGGGCGGCGGAGGACAGGGACAGGCGATAAGGGCCCAATCTGGGGGAGTGGACGTGTCTCTCTAACAGGAGCCTGTGTGGGCACTTGCTCTGCCGTTCTGCTGAGATGGGTGTCGCCCAGGCCGGAGTGCAGTGGCGCCATCACAGCTCACTGAAGCTGTGCCTCCCCGGCCCAAGCGACCCTCCCACCTCAGCCTGGAAAGTAGCTGGGACCACATGCGAGCAGCGCCACATCCCGATAATTCTTTTCTTTTCTTTTTTTTTATAGAGACGTGGGTCTCGCTATCTTACCCAGGCTGGTCTCAAACCTCCAGGCTCAAGCCATCCTCCTGCCTCAGCCTCCCAAAGCAGTGCTTGTCCCTTTTTTTTTTTGACGGAGTCTCACACCGTAGCCCAGGCTGGAGTGCAGTGGCGTGATGTTGGCTCACTGCAACCTCCACCCACCAGGTTCAAGCAACTTTCCTGCCTCGGCCTCCGGAGTACCTCGAATTACAGGCAGCCACCGCCCCGCCCTGCTAATTCTTTGGTATTTTTACTAGAGATGGGGGTCTCACTCAGTTGGCCAGGCTGGTCTCGAACTCCTGACCTCGTGATTCACCCAACTGGGCCTCCCAACATATTAGGATTACAGGCAGGAGCCACCTCGCAGGGACACACTTGTAAGGGCCATGAAACTTGCCCCAGCCGTCAGCCGACAGGTGGGAAAGAGCAGGTGCGCCTAGAGGTGGGAGCGGTACACTGTGCAGAGGGAGTTTCCACTCCGGGTGGAGGCTGCCTCCCCTCCACAAAGGCTGCACCAAAAAGCAAGCAGGCACTCCAGGCGGCCTGAGAAGGCCAAGGTCAAGGCCTCCCTCCCTCTGGTCACTGCGCTCTTCGCTCTGCAGCCTATGACCCGCTTGTGCTGGGAGGCAGCGTCCTGGCCTGGGTGCTCCAGATGCCAGGGGCTCCGCCACGGCTGCCTGCAGGTCAGAACAGGGGGCACCTGACGCTGCCTCCCGGGCCGCCCCCTCCCACCCCCCTCAGAGGGCCGGGCCCGGTACCTGTCAGGACAGGAAAGGCGCCGGGGGAGCATCTGCATGCTGCTGGGTGCCCTGGGAGGCTGGGGGACACGCGTAAAGTCTGACTCTGGGCCGAGCGCAGCGGCTCACGCCTGTAATGCTAGCACTTCGGGAGGCTGAGGTTGGCAGATAACTTGAGGTCAGGAGTTCAAAACCAGCCTGGTCAACATGGTGAAACCCTGTCTCTACTAAAAAATACAAAATAATAATAACAGTAATTAGCCAAGTGGTAGCAGGTGCCTGTAATTCCAGCTACTCCGAGAGGCTGAGGCAGGAGAATCACCTGAACCTGGGAGGTAGAGGCTGCCATGTGCCAAGACTGCAGCGCTGCGCTCCAGCCAGGGAAACGTACGTAAATAAATAAATACGCAAACAAGTATATAAATAAACGCCAACTCTGGAGATGGGAGGGGCCCACACAAGCCTTGTCCCATGGCCCGGAATTAATTTGGATGGAAACAGGTGCGCTCTTTCCTGGATGGGCCGAGGTGAATCTGTTTCTGGAAAACACAGTTAACAGGCTCTAGAGGCCTGGCCTGGGTGCTCCTCCTTCCTCCCTGCTTCACACCAGCGGCCAGCACTGGGAAGCACCACCCAGCCCCAGTGGTCCTGAGAGGTCACCATGCCTGAGTGGCCATCTTCCCCAGCCTCGGGAGAACCCACTCCCTACACCACCCATCCTGGCCACATCTCCTGAGACCAGAGCCCTGCAGCCCCAGGATGGGCTGAATGTCATGGACGATAGTGTTTCTTCCAGGGTTCTGGGTGTGAGGTCTGGGAACAACAATGTCTGCCCAATGCCATGTCCTGGCCCCCAAACCTTCCCTCGGCCCAGAAACCCCTCATCCTGGGCATCCACTCTCCTCTCTGCTCCCACAGCCCCTGCCCCACCACACTCAATCCACCCGCACAGCTGTCCCATCCCCAGGGTGGGACCCGGAGTCCCCAGGGATGGGCAGAACCTGGCACGAGCTCCAAGCACATGCGGAGACCGGAAGACGGCGAAAATGACAAGATCATGGAGCACGAAGACTCCACCCCAAACTGCCTGCACATTCTCCCGTGAGACCTGGCCAAGCTCACTGCCTTCCCTCAGGAGGTCCTTGAAACCACCCTGTCCACATCAGCCCATTTCACACATGAGGGCACCCAGTGCCGGTGAGGGCCAGCAGCTGCCACCCAGACAGGGAGACTCAGTGGTGCTAAAGAACCCAGCAGGTCCAGCCCCTCCTCGGGGAGACAGTTCAGTGGGCCTGCAGACTTCATACTGTAACGAGGCATCATCGGGACCGGCTGCTCCAACCCAGGCGATAGGCCCTGCCCAGGCCAGGCAGGGAACCCAGAAGGAAACAGACATCTCCCGCCTAAGGCTTAGCCCACCGGAGACTGGGGCATGACAGATAAGCCAGGACTACCCACACCTAGCCCCCGGGGGAGTCACCTGGGCAGCCTTTGGCTTTTAAGGTGGAGAAGGAGAGGACATTCCCGTAACAGCCACAGCACCAGAGGACACACCGGCTGACCTTTGCGAAGTGCAAGGCGGGGGGCGGTGGTGTCCGGGAAGCACCCGCCCCATGATGGGCTTCTCTGGGAGGAGGGGTATGGCGGAAAGCACCCCTGAAGTGCACCCCTATGGACGGCAGCGTAACCCTGAGGTCCCCTCTGTCCGCTCTCAATCCTGGGAGGGAAGCCAGCATTCCTGCCTCCTCTCCTCTCTGGAGGCCACTGCCCCGTCCACCTTGGGATCCTCTTGAGAGAATATGGCAAAAGTTACATCATACCAGCCTCTTCAAAACCCACAGAAAACTGGGTGTGTGAAAATCTGGAAGGGTAGGCATGAGACACGCGCTTCCCTCTGGTGTCTTCAGAGGGCAGCGTGATGAGCATGTCTCGTAGGAGGAAACAGGGTCATGGAAGCCTCCCAGCAAGGAAGACAGCTGAGATTGGATCCTGCCTCTCTGCAGGGGAAGGCAACCTTCTCTAGACAGTAACAAGAAGCCCTTCCACCCCAGCAGAGACGGGGAAAAGGAGTTCCCTCTCACCAGCAAAAGGAAAATGCAGACACACCATGATAAGAGGCAGGCAGCTGCATTCTCCCAGAGGAATGCGGAGCAAACAGGAAGACCGCATCTCCAAAGGGACCCTCAAAAATGAGCCTTTGGGAAACGAACAGGCCGTTTCAGATACAGACAGATAGCAAAAGCCTGACTTGCCCCGGGTGCAGTAGCTCACACCTGTAACCCCAGCACTTTGGGAGGCCAAAGCAGGAGGACTGCTTGAGGCCAGGAGTTTAAGACAAGCCGGGACAACATAGCGAGACCCTATCCGCATACAAAAAAAATACAAAAGTTAGCCAGGTGCTGCCGTACACGCCGCTGGTAGTCCCAGCTACTGAAGAGGTTCAGGTAGGAGGATCCCTTGAGCCCAGGAGGTCGAGGCTTAACAGAGCTGTAATCGCACCACTGCACTCCAGCCTGGACAAAGAGAGAAACCTTGCCTCTAAAAATAGGGTGAAAACGAGCATCGTGAGTCGGGTGTCACAGCCTCCGAGAAGCCACCCCCATGCACTGCCTTCTTCAACTCCCAGCCCCCGCCAAAGCCGGCTGCGCGCTCCCAGGACGTCACGACCTTATGCTACGGAATCTGTGGGTACATCTGTGGGCAGGGTCCCAGGGTGCAAGGCCGGCAACACAGGCAGCTCCGATCGCCCGCCTCAGGCACAGCAAAGATGCTGGGAGCAGGTGGAGAGCCGACAAGTGAATGCCTGCATCTGTCCAACTGCAAACAACCGGCCACCGGTGCAGGCATCCTAAGCACACGTCGGGGAGACCCGAAAACTGCTACCTTTTCTAGCAAAACCAGAAAATAGGCCTATTCCTAAATCCTAGCGAAGATGTTCCTCTTTTCGGAGGAAAAGGTTCTGAGCTGCGACTGTCTCATGGGTAAAGTAAAAACAATGCTTGAAACTCACGCCCAGTGAGGAAATCTGGGATGGAAGGAGTCAGGGGATGGCGAAAGGAGAGAGCCACTCTCAAGGTGCAGAGGTCACAGGGGAGTCTGAATGACATCACACTCGATAATCTTCCCTCCACGCCTTTCCTTGCGATGTCCCTCTTTTCCTCCAATCCAAACCCCACATCTCCTCCAGGAACGCTGCCATGACGATGAAAACCACCACGACGCCGTGAGGTGGAGTCCACCAACGTCCACTGCCCGACCAAAAGCCTGGAATTCCCCGGAGCCCACTCAAGTGGACTTTGACTTGCTCCCTGCCCAGTCATGCTGGACACACGGCTCGACACACACACGAGAGGCTCCTCGGACCCTCCGGACTCAACGACCGGAGACCGAGGTGGCCGCTACCAGAGGCGCGGCCCGAGGACAGGTCATGGAAATAAACAAGGGCGGCCACAAGCATCTTGAGTCCGGGGAGCGGCGGGCGCGAGTCAGGGACAGGAGGCGTCCAGGGCCTGCCTAGTGCGGCCGCGCCCGTCTCCCGAGACCCCCCTCGTGCCAGGCCCGGTGCCCGGTACTCAACATGCGCTCGCACTCTGCCCTCTAGACAGCCCTGACTGGACGCGTCCTCCCAGTTGACCTCTCACACTCGTGAAGACGAAAGCTTAGAGAAGACCAGTGCTTTGCACCGGGTCCCCGAGTGGGTGGTCCCGGACCCGGCTGGGGGAACTGTCGCCCGCGAGAGCGTGGGGAGGGGGCTGGGCCGAGAACGGGGACCCCGAGCGGGCCCGGAGGTGGAGTCCAGATCCGGGCCGGGGAGCCGAGCCCAAGGCGGGCAGGCGGGCGGGCATTACCTGCTGCGGGGGGCGCCGCTCCGCCATCACCGGGCGCGCCGGGGACCCGGGCCCCGCGGTGCCGGAAGTGGCAGTAGGGCCGCCGGCAGGGCCCCCCGGGCGCCCCAGACCAATAGGGGCAGTCAATGGCCCGGAAGAAGCCAGTGGAGCGTAGCATGGTCCGTCCCGCGGCGGGGCCCCGGCCCGGAGCCGCCCGGGCCCCCGGGCCCCGTCACTGGCGCCGCGGTCGCCGCCGCCCGCCCCTTACGGACCCCGCCGCCGCCATCTTGCTCCGAGGCCCCCTGAAGGCCCCCGGGACGCCGCCGCAAGGGACCTCGGGAGGGGTTGCCCGCAGCGCGCCTGCTCAGAAACGCCTGCTCCCGCGGGACCGAAGCGGAGGGCAGACCCCTGTGCCGGGACAGACGGCCGCGGGAGGAAGTAACCAGGGCGAGGGCTGCCCTGCCTGCGGTCTCTGGAAGCCTCGCCAGCGCCGCCGCCCGGGCCTCCGCGGCTGTAGCGGCGCCATCTTGAGCCCCAGGGCCCCGCGGCGCCAGGGCTGTCCACGGCGCGCCTGACCAAAAAAAGCCCCTCGGGGCCACTATGGCTTATTTGCATATCATTTCCATTCGTTAGTATGTTGGCGTAAAGCGCCCTCTGCTGGACGAGGAGAGTTCTGCGGGGAGGTGGCCTTAAACCTGGACCAGGTGAAACCCAGGGGTGAATTACTCCGTTCACATTCTTTAAAACTCCTCTCGCCCTGGTATACAGTTAGCTCCCAGGAAACGCCTTAATCTCCCCCACCTGGACTCTTGTCATCAGCCTAATGGCGAGGTCCACATTCACTCATTTGTTCAACAAATATTGAGCACCTACTGTATACCAAGGCTTGCACTGTCTAGATGGTGCGTTTGAACAAACGGGGAGCAAGGCTGGGATGGGTAAGTCTGTAGTCTGGTAGGGTAGGCCCGCGTTTTCATGGGAAGTTCAACCTGCTGCATTTTGGTGGGATTGTAAAATAGTGCGACGGCTATGGAAAACAGAAAAAACTCAAAACCTTAGTTTGAGAGACAGGGTCTTGCTCTGTCACCCAGGCTGGAGTGCAGTGGTGCGATCACGGCTCACTGCAGCCTCGACTTCCCGGGCTCGGGTGATTCTCCCATCTCAGCCCCTCAAGTAGCTGGAACCACAGAAATGCACCATCATGCCTGGCTAACTTTTTGTATTTTGTGTATAGATGGAAAAAGTTAAACAGAGTTACCATATGAGCAACTCTATTCCTGAGTAGACACCCAAAAAGAATAGAAAGCAAGGTCTTAGGCTCCGCGCGGTGGCTCACGTCTGCAATCCCAAAACTCTGGGAGGCCGAGGTGGGCAGATCACTTGAGCCCAGGAGTTCAAGGCCAGTCTGGCCAATATGGTGAAACCCTGCCTCTACTAAAAATACAAAAATTATCTGGGTGTGGTGGTGGGTGCTTGTAGTCCCAACTACTTGGGAGGCCGAGGCAGGAGAATCGCTTGAACCTGGGAAGCAGAGGCTGCAGTGAGCCGAGATTGCACCACTACACTCCAGCCTGGGGGACAGAGAGAGACTCTGTTTCAAAACATAATCATCACAATAATAAAATGGTTAGGAGGGCAAATTTTATGTTATGTGGGTGTGATTTTACAACAATGATAAATAAATGACAGGGTACAGTGAGGGGGGGACGTGGGTTGGGATGGGTCAGGGACGACTCTTTGGAGGATGTGATGTCATCTCAGAGCGTCCCATCACAGGCAGTGGAGGGGTAGACTCCTTGGCATGGCTCCTGCCATGCGTGGGAAATGAAGTCTCATTTATGTGACCGCTCCATCCTTGCCAGCTGGTCTTGGTCATTCATTCAGTAAATACTTACTGAGCACCTACTGTGTGCCACACAAAGCTAGAAACATTCTAAGAGGGAAGAACCCCACCCTGGTGGGTGTGGTGGTGTCCACAGGGAGGCAGTGAACGCAAGAAGTAAGTGAGATGGCCTGAAGTGAGGTGGAAAGTGCTTTAGGAACAGAAACAAAAGACCCTGGGCTGAGGAAAAGGCTGGTCTGGACTGGGTACTTCTGTGGGGAAGGCGGGATTTGTGCAGTTTTAAAGAAAATTAGGGGCTGGGCGCGGTGGCTCACATCTGGAATCCCAGCACTTTGGGAGGCTGAGGCGGGCAGATCACCTGAGGTCAGGAGTTCAAGACCAGGCTGGCCAACACGGTGAAACCCCTGTCCCTACTAAAAATACAAAAATCAGTCGGGCACGGTGGCGTGTGCCTGTAATCCCAGCTACCCGGAAGGCTGAGACAGGAGAATCCTTTGAACCTGGGAGGCGGACGTTGCAGTGAGCTGAGATTGGGCCTCTGCACTCTAGCCTAGATGACAGAGCAAGACTGTGTCTTCAAAAAAAAAAAAAATCAGAAGATTTTTTGAGGGAGCCAATGAGGTCTGCAGGCAGAGGGCACAGCCCGGACAAAGGCCCTGGGGCAGGACTGCACTTGGTGTGTTGGATAAACAGCGAGGAGGCTGGTGTGGCTGAAGCAGAGTGGGGAGGGGCAGAGAGGGAGGAGGGAAGGGGAGGGAGAGGACGGGGCAGGTTGTGCACAGCCCTGTGGGCCTCAGGCAGGACTTGGGCTTTGACCTCGAGGGCGGTGGGAGCCATGGAGGGTTGCTGGGAGAGGAGAAACCAGACTTGCCCCAGGTGCTCACTGGCACCCTCTGGTGGCCGTGGGGAGGACAGATCGTGAGGGCACCAGGACGAGGGGGATTGCACTGGTTCAGGTGAGTCTTAATGAAGGTAGACCAGGTGAAGGCTTTTAAAGCTGGGAAAGGCAGCCGGATTCCAGATATATTTTGAAGGGAGGTTTCAGATGGACCAGATGTGGGTGGTGAGACCCCCAGGGATCTTGGCCTGTGCACCTGTGAGGATGGGGCTGTCCTGACTGAGGAGGGGGTGCAGCAAGGGCAACCTGGGGGTGGCAGCGACACCCAGGAGGGTCAGGGTCCCAAAGGCGCCGAGAAGATGGTGCCGTTTCCGGGCACGGGTGTGTTGGGGGTGGGTGGCAGAGTGTAATTTAAAAGCCCAATGCGGCCAGACGAGGTGGCTCACGCCTGTAATCCCAGCACTTTGGGAGGCCGAGGCAGGTGGATCACCTGAGGTTGTGAGTTCGAGACCAGCCTGACCAACACGGAAAAATCCTGTCTCTACTAAAAATACAAAATCAGCCAGGCCTGGTGGCAGGAGCCTGGAATCCCAGCTACTGGTGAGGCTGAGGCAGGAGAATCACCTGAACCCGGGAGGCGGAGGTTTCGGTGAGCCGAGATCGTGCCATTGCACTCCAGCCTGGCGACAAGAGCAAAACTCCATCTCAAAAAATAAATACATAAATAAAAGCCCAGTACAAGCATGTCCGTCAGAGATTGAGGGGCAAGGCCAGTGCAGTCCCCACATTCTGGACATTTTGCTCCAGAGGGGCAGAGAAGCAGGCAGGAGCAGGAGGGACCAAGAGTCCAGGGGGTGACGTTTGTGGGGCGTCTGGTGGAATGGGAGGGTGGGTGGGGCAGCATCGGGGGTGCCCGAGGGAGGCTGCCCTCGAGTAAAGGCGGGAACCTGGCACCCAGGTTGGGGAGGAGTCGGGCATAAACCGGTGCAGGCTGTGCCATCCCAGGGGCGGGCAGCAGGCGTAGCCCAAAGCTCCGCAGGTATGCGGGAGAGGGCGGCCCTGCCCCACCCCAGCCCCGCCGGCCTCCAGGCTCTGGGGAGCGCCGGAGTGAGCAGTGGTTTTTCCTGGGGAGGGCTTCCAAGCTGTCACCTGCTTCTCTGTGCACCCCCAGTACCGCCCCCTCTTCCTAATTCCTACTGGGAGAGCTGGTACACAGCAGACCCTCAATCCGGAGCACGAGAGCCTGGAGGGCAGCCGGGGGACCCCCCCGTGGGGGAGCCTGTCCCGCGCCGGCGAGCAGCCCCGGGGACGCGGGCTCCCCTATCCACCGCGGCGCCGGAAGGGGCGGGCGGCTGACGCCCCCGGGCGCCTTGTCACCGTGTTTCGGTTGCCAGGCAACGGGGCGGGCGGGAAGCTGGGCAGGGGGCGCAGCTGCGCCAGGCGTGGGTGACACCGGGCGGGCGCAGCGCGCTCAGCTGCAGGCAGCCCCTCCCCCGAGCTTAGGGCTAGGGGCGGGGTATTTTGTGTCTCGGTCAGAGGGGCCTGGCCAAGACCCCCTTCACTAGTCCGCTGCCTCAGTTTCCCCACGAGGTGGATGAACTTGGGGCCACACTGGTGGGTGAGACAGAGGAGTTCAGAGCATGGCCACACGCTGTGGGCTCTCCCGGGAGAGACCACGACCACACACACAGACACACACAAACACACAATGGAGTAAGGTTTAAAAAAGGGCTTGTTTAATTAATTAAATACAAGGATGAGCCCAGGCAGGGCAGAGGAGGGGCGCCACCCACAGAAAGCACACGTCCCTTGGAGCCACCTCCCCGGCAAACGCAGGAACCAGGTCCCAGTGACCAGCAGCTCCTGGGGGAGTGGACGCAGGTCTCTTCAGGCCCCTGGACACCGGAGAAGGCCCCGGGAACAGAGTTCTGGAACCGACAGCCCTACCCGCCCCCGCTGCAGACAGGCCCCTGCCAGGGTGGGGCCCACCAAGACACACAAAGGAAAATGGGGCCCCAGTCCCCCACCCGCCCACACAGACTAAGGCATCTCACTAACGCTGCTGGAGGAGGGTTTGAGGCCAGGGATGGAGGCCGTGGAGAGCTCCAGAGGAGCGTCCTCGCCTCCCTCCCCCCAGGCCCCCCAGGCCCCCATCCCTGGATCCTGCCAGGCCGGGGCTGGGTCCCGGTGCACACCAGTGCCACCCAAAGGCCCCCTGCCCCCAATTAAGAGGCAGCAAGGTCCTGGAACAAAAGGGGGAACCAAAAACCTCCTGCAGCCGACTTGGGGAGATCCGCCTTTCTGGGTCCCGGACATAGAACCTGGGACCCTTCTCATTCCAGGCTGGAGTCCTCAGTACCCCCCAAGAAGAAATGCAACCCAGGCCACAGCAGGACGACCCCTGGCAAGGACATGAAGGTGGCCCCCGAGGAACAAGTCCCCACCCCACCCAAGTTCAGCTCAGAGACCCCCCCACACACCCCCTGAGGAGGCCGGACCACCCACGGGGGCCCAGAAGAAAGAAATCCGTGCCTGAAAAAATATTCTACCCGGTGCAAAAAAAAACGAGCTACCCCAGGGGGCTGCAGTCAGCCCTCTGCTTCCAGTCCATGAGGAAGACCTCGACCACGGGCCAGGGTCCACCTCTTCCAGGCACCCAGGAGAAGAAGGGGACGTCGGGGGAGCGGGGCCAGGCCCCGGAGAGCCGGCAACCCCGGCAGGCATGGCCTCTACAGCCCCACCTGCAGGCCAGGGAGGGCAGTGCGGCCCAACGGCTGCAGGCCTCGGAAAAGGACAGTTGATTGTCACAGGATGCCACAAAGGCCAAAGTTGGCGGCAGGGACAGGAAGGCCAGGCCCGGTGCCAGCCTCCCCTGCAGCCTAACACCCACCCAGACAGGGGGAGCCGGGGCCCCACCCCCGAGGAGAGAGGGAAATAAATAAGCTGGCATTCCCTCCGGACCCCGATGTCCACCTCCCGCTCCCCACCCCAGTGAGTCAAATGTTCTTTGGAAGAACCCAGAGGTCCCCTCCCATCCTAACGCCCCCGATCCCAGCTCTACCCCCGAGGTCTGGGGAGCCGGGCAGCCCCTACCGTGGGCAGAACTTGTGGACACCTGAGATAGAGTACCCGAGTGGGGAGCGGCCGGGCAGCACCCCTGTTTCCCTGAACTACTCCCATGGCTTTCGGTAGGGTGGGATGGGGTGGGGAGAGGCAGGGGCCGTGTCAACCCCCGGCTCCTGTATGGCTGTCTGTACACTTCATCCCAACCTGCAGGGACAGGGCAGGGGGTGCCTTCCCTGGGCCAGCTCCCAGAAGCCCACTCCACCCCCAAACCCCACCCCGGGAGGGGGGCAGCAAGGGGTGGTGGAGAGGAGAGGACCGGACCTCCTAGCTGCCCCGGGGAACCCACTGCACAGATGGGAAGGAAGTTAGTATCATGGCTATTTACAGACACAAGCCCCGGTCACCCATCCTGAGGGCCACCTCTGAAGTCAGGCAGCCCCAGGTCCAGTCTCAGGCCCCCCTCGCTCTCTGGAGGGGGCAGGGGCATCTTCAGGGTTTGACCCCGGCTGGAAGGGACCAGGGCTCCCCATGGGTCCTCACCACACCCCTGGACGGCAGAGGCATCCTGGCGGTCAGGGTGGGCTGGCCGAGGGCCCTACAGGCCGGCGGGGGCGGGGCTGGGCGCAGGGCTGGGCGCGGGGCTCCCGGCCAGGCTGCAGGGCAGCGAGTCGCTGGGGGAGGTGCTGCGGGCACCCGGGCGCCGGAGCAGGTCCGGGTGGAAGCCGGGGTGGCGGCGGGCGTGCTTGGCCAGGTGGTCGCTGCGGGTGAAGCGTTTAGAACACAGGGGGCAGGAGAAGCGCTTCTCGCCTGTGTGCGTCCGGTGGTGGCGGGCCAGCTCGTCGGAGCGGGCAAACTTCTTGTCACAGCCCTGCCAGTCGCAAGCAAAAGGGCGTTCCCCTGGACAGAGAGGCAGAGACAGACAGCGGTCAGTGTAGGGGGCGGGGGAGATGGACACGTTCCAGCAGAGCCCAAAGGGTGGTGGGCATTTGTCCCTAGAGGCTGAGTGCTGGGTGTCAACTTAAAACAGAGAAGAGCGCAAAGAGCACAACGCCTACCCACCCTCCAGGGGCCCACACGAGACCCTAATGAGCCACCCCTCATTTCCTACCAGCTCTTAGAAAGGACTCTGCGGGGAGCCCAGAATCTGTCAGCCGTAAGGAAAACCTACAGACCCCCAAGGCTGAAGCTCCCCAGGCCCGCCAGCCTCTGGCCCCAGGCAGGACCCTAGCAGGGATGAGCTAGGGCCTCCCAGGGTCTGTCCTAGGCACAGACAGGCTCAGGACGCAGGCTGTTTCTGCAGCACAGGGGTCAGGCTGTCCCTCCCCCTCCTGAGGGACATTCAGGGGCCTGTGTGTGCATGATCCCAACCAGTACCCCCTTTTCCAAATGACCACCTGGGGTGCAAAGACTGGGTTAAGGGAGGCACCACCATGCAGCTTGCTAACTCTCCTGGCCCCTCTGCGAGCAGAGGGACGTGGGAGGAACCCGCACGCACGGCCGGTCCGGGCCCGGTTCTCGGGGTGGGGTTAGAGGGAAGGCCGAGGCAGGCAGGGCAGCTCACAGGGGGGTGGGAGGGGCGGGGCCCTGCGGGCTCTGAGCAGGGGCGGGCCGCCACCCGGCCACTTCCTCCACAGTCCCCTCCCACCGCCATGGCCAGGCCTCGCCCATCCTGCCCCTAACCCGCCGCCATCCCGGCCTGCCCGTGTGCCTCCACCCTATGTGGGTCTCTGCTCCAGAACTGTGCCACCCCAACCCCTTTTAGCCGAGCCTCACGCCCACAGCATGTGACATCCACGATGTCAGCGTCTCCCCAGCAGACAGGGGTCTCCAATGACTGGGAAGGGCAGGTCAGTCCACCCAGGCCCCGGAGCAGGACAAAGGGCCCTGCACCCCCGAAGCCCGCACCCTTTTGAGCCTTGCACCAGGTCCCCGGGACCCTGGCATCCCTGGAGGTTGATGTCCCAACACTCTAGGGTTTTGCAGGGTGGTGTGTGTGGATGGAGACTGCTGGCACCCCTCTCAGCACTGGCTGGAGCCCTGAGTAGAAAGGGAGACGTCAGAACCAACTCCCCTGGGTAGCCCCAAGGAATATCCTCAGGGGAGCCACAGCAGGGCCAGGGCAGCCAGGAGGGTGGTCACCCGCTGGGTCACACACTGGGCAGCCCACACCTAACACTGGTCACTGCTCTGGCCCTGGGAGCACTCCCACCGTCAGTGGAGAATGGCAGCCAGGCCGGGCGCGGTAGCTCACGCCTGTTATCCCAGCACTTTGGGAGGCCGAGGTGGGTGGATCACCTGAGGTCAGTAGTTCGAGACCGGTCTGACTAACATGAAGAAACCCCGTTTCTACTAAAAATACAAAATTAGCCGAGTGTGGTGGCACATGCCTCTAATCACAGATACTCAGGAGGCTGAGGCAAGAGAATCGCTTGAACCCGGGAGGTGCCCGTTGCAGCGAGCCAACGTTACACCACCACACTCAAGCCTGCGCACAAGAGCAAAACTCCTTCTTAAAAAAAAAAAGCCTGCAGCCACCCAGGCCCCTAGAAGAAACCAAAGCAGGGACCATAGTGAGGGGGTCCCGAGGTGACCAGCGCCAGTGAGAGGGACATGGCCACGCTGAGGACGACCCGATGATATCTCTGCTCTAAGATCAGGGTCTGCCCTGGGAGCCCGGCTGAGGAGGGGGACAGGAGGGTGAGGGGTCTGCTCACTGAGGGGCACCAGCGATCACCCGTGACCCAGGAAGGGCTGGAAGAAAAAAACTTCCTTTCTCCCCATCCCATCCTTCCTTCCTGCCACACCCTGACACCCTCAGAAAAACAAAAGACGGTAATCAGAGACCAGCAGCCCCTACCCCCAAGAGGTGGTGAATCCAGGAAGCTGAACAGAGCAACTGTCCCCAAGACGAACAGTCGGCCCAAATCCCTGGGGCTGCCTGCTCCACACCCCAAGCCTCCCCCAAGCAACCCAGGATACAGACAGCAAAAGCTAGGGTCGGGGGTCACCCGGCTGGGGGCCGTCTAAACCAAAGCAAGAGGCGCAGAGCAGTCCTAGAAAGGACCCCACTCCCATCTCAACCCCACTGGGCCCTGCCAGCTCCCAAGGCGTCAGTCTGGAAGGGGGTCTGGCTGCGCGAGCGCAGCTAAGGCAGACCACGGGATGGGGGCACGCGCCCCTCCAGGGGCCATACCGCCGTGTCGCCATCTTGCAAGGCACAGGCGGGGAAGCGACAGGAGGGAAGGCGGCACATCCCACGGCTGGGTGCCCGGCAGTCAGTTAGTTCACTTCCCCTTTCAGGGCGGCGGGGCTGGTCCCCACCCCCTCTCCCCCAGTTCCACTTTGCGAGGAGCAGGTTGCCAGGGGGGCGAGCGGGGCAGGGCGCGCGCCGCCGCTGGGAACACAGCTGCCGCACGTAGCTCGGCGGCGGCGGCGGCGGTGGGGACATCCGCAGCCCCAGTCGGCCCCACTCACGTGGTCCCGCTCCCGCCGGGGCCAGGGGGCCCGGGCCAGGGTCGTCTAGCCGGCCTGGGCTCCTGTCAGCCCCGCGTGCTCGGAGGCTGGGGCGCGCACGTGCGCACGTGGGTGGCGGGGAAGGGGGTGCGCGGGCTACCCGCCCCCGCCGCGCTGGGCGAAGAGCATTTGCGAAATGCCAGGCCCTGCCACCCTCTCACACAATCCGCTGGCAGGGAGGAGGGTGGGGTGAACCTTTGGGGGCCCAGCGTGCGCTGGCTCCCAGCCGGCCGGACCCCCAGGTGCACAGCCACCCGGCTGCTCCGCGCTACCTGCTACCTGTCTGGGAAGTGGCGCCGCTGGATGCGGTGGGTGGGGACAACGCGGGAGGGCAGTGTGGGCGGGGCCACGGTGGACTTGACCCTCTGACTCAGGCTGGGCCCGGGTGAACTCGGGACAGTCTCGGAAACAGGCAGGCTCAGAAAAATGGAGGCCAGGAAGTCCTGGAAACCTGGCCCGGCCCCCCTGAGCCGGCAGAGGAGGGGCCCGGAGACGCGACTGCTCCATGGGCCCAGGTTGCGACCGGGAAGCCTCACCTCCTGAGCTTGTCTGGGGGCGTGGGGTGGGGAGGGGAGCTGTGGCCAGCCGCCTGCCAGGGCACTAAGGTCCACCTAACAGGGGGGTCGCCTCTGCAGGGGAGGGCGCAGGTGGGGAAGCCCAGCCTCAGCTGCAAAGCAAGCATCGGAAGAGAGCCGGGAAAGGCTGGGGCTGGGGGAGGGGAGGCCAGGGAGGGGCGGGGGCTCCTGAAGGTGGCCCCTGAGCCGGTTCCACAGAACCTAGAGGCAGCTGTTTCTGAGCGACGCTGCAGAACTGGGGGAACATGGGTGGTGAGGCCCCACCAGCCTGGGGAGTGGGGTCTTGAATACCATCTGGGCCATGGCAACCCCCATACCCACTCCACCCCCAGCTCCCCCTGACTTCCCAAAGCCAAAGCTTCCCGCCTCCCCCATCCGCACTCCTCCCGCAGACTTCCCTTTTCCAAGCCCTCTGCTGTTCCCGCCAAATACTCAGGCAGCCATACCCCCGACCATGTCAATCCCTCCCCTCCCCACGTGCCACCCGCCACCCAAACCCCATCGCCTTCGGGATCATCCAGACCCCACCCTGCCCCTCCCAGCTCACGCCCGGACTAGTGCAGTCGGCCGGCAGCTCCCGCCTGGGCCACCCAGACTGTGCATGGCTCTCCAGAACTCAGCTCTGGCGCAGGGTCAAAGCCCATCCTGCCTGGAGCTTCTCTGAGCAGTACCGCTCCTCACAGTGGCCTGGCGTGCCTCAAGTGTCCTTGGTCAGCTTCTCTGTCCTTGTGCCAGGCGTCTAAAAACGCTTGCATCTTGTGGATGTAATATCTTTGCCCCGAACTCCAGTGGGAGCTGAAGGCAGGCACCTGTTCACAGCCGGGTCCCCAGCCATGCCCAGCACAGACTCCGCATACAGCAGGCGCTTAATGCGTATCTGTGGAAAGGGAGCATGCAGGCCTGGAGGATGAAGCCCCATCAACAGCAACGGCAGACAACGTTTGTTCAACATCTCCAACACCCCTGTCCTCCCCGCCCCCACCGAACTATCACTATCCCCTTCTGCATATAAGGAGGCCCACCTGAGGCCCAGCCCTGGCCGGGACCTCCTGACCTCCTGCACCAGACACTGCCTACCTGGGGGCTGGGGAGGGGGGACAACTCCCTCAAGGGCCCTGGTGCCCTTGGAACCTCTGTTCCATAAAATGGCCTGAGCCAGGGCGGCCCCCCACAGCCCGCCCGCATGGTATCATCTGCCTCCTCCCCGCCGATCTGGGCTACTTTTATCAGAGAGCCTGGGTGGGGGGTGGTTATCGCCCCCCACAACCTTGGAGGAGCCTGCCCCAAGCTGCCAGCTGGGGCACCTGCAGGCAGTTCCAGCTGCTCTCGGCACTCTGCCGGCCAGAGTGTGGGTGGGTTCGGGAGAGCAGTCCCTGGCCTCCTGCCCTCCACCCCCTGTGGCCTGGCACTGCCCCTCCCTGGCCCTTCACAGATAAGCTGCCAGTTCTCCCAAGCTCTGCCCACCAGCACTGCCATCCCGACCCTACAGGAGCTCATAGTTCTGCCTGGGGGTGGAGGGGAGAATACAGGGTGGGGCATCGCTGCTTCCCCCTCGAGCCTCAGTTTCCCCACCTAGCTGTCCTCCTGGGGCCCTCCTCAGCAAAACCTCAGAAACCTAGGAAGCACTCAAGCACTGCGCTGCACACCTCGTCCCGAGGGTCTCCCTCCAACCCAATCTGTAGACGGCACACCTCGCTCCCTCCCGCGTCTCGTCCTGCCCTCCTCACCCCTCTCTGATCCTAATCCCTTCTCCATAAACGGATTTTCCTCTGCAAAGCCCAGCCTGCCTCGCTGCCGCCCCCGGCGTCCCCACCCCGGGGATTAAATGCAGACCTTCACCTTGGCGAGGTGCCCCCTCCTCCCCAGCTCAAGTCCCGACCTCCAATTCCTGCCCCAGAACCAGCAGGCCCTCTCTCTTCCATTCCCTGCCCCACCCAGCCCGGTGGGCCTCAGGCGGCCTCCTCCAGGAAGCGTTTTCGGTCATCACTCGCAACCCTGTTGCCCCCCCAAACCCCCCCACCACGCACACAGTTCTCTAAGTCCTGGGGCGCAGGGACTGGGATGCTTGGTGCTGGCCTGCTGTGGGGACACATCCCGACCCCTCTCAGATGCAAATAAACGGGACTTAGAGAGACAGTGGGGTACAACCAGGGGTGACCCTGCAGCCCCCCCGCGACACCTGAGGACATTTGTAGTTGTCACGACTGGGGAGTGCTCCTGGCATGGAGTGGGTGGAGGCAGGGACGCTGCTCAGACCCTGCAGTGCCCAGGACGGCCCCACCCCAGAAAACCATCAAGCCCCAAATGTCTCAGTAAGTGCGGAGGGGGAGAAACCCTAGATGACAAGACGCCTTGCAGATCTGAGCCCCTCTCCTGGGGAGGGCGTCCGCAAACCCTCCGGAGGCACAGGCTGACAATGCGCTGGGCACTGGGACGCCGGGGGTGGGGAGGCCCCTCTGGGGATGCAGGAGGTTTGGAGAGCAGGGAGCAGCCAGCCAGCCTCTCCTCCCGCCCCCGCCCCAACTCGCTGGCTCTCTCACTCTCCGTAACCATAGCAACGGCGTCAACATCTCCCACAGCTTCCAAAGTCCTTCCCCGCCCCACGCAGGGGAGAAAGCGAGCTAGGAGAGGGACTGTGGGCCAGACCCAGGGGACAGGAGGAGCCGTCCTGCCCCCTGCTGCCCCCATGAAAAAACATCCCACTGCTCCTCTGGCCGCCTCCTTCCCAGGGTCAAACGTGGCCGAGATGATGGCAGCACCATGCTTTGCCCGGGCGGAACTCCGCCCGTGTGCCTCAGCTGGCTCATCTGTAAAAATGTGTTCCCTTCACAGAGGAGAAGCACCCCAGGCAGGGGTGGGTGGGGGTGGAACGCCCTTCCCAGTGGCCCCCCTGAGCAACCCTGCCGCTGCCGGTGACAGGGGTTCCTCTGCTGATCTCTCTCGACCTCCATTCAGGGACGGCCCTGAATTGGGGCTCCCTCCCAAAAAAACACATGGCCTTCCTGTCCCCGAAAACCAGCTCAATAGCTGCCATCCCCTCACTCCCCCAGGAGGAGCTGAAAAAATCCAAAGCACCTCCCACTAAGAGAGGCCGTTTACACAGACCCCTGGGTAGGTAGGCCTGGGGGCTGGGGAGGCCTGGAAGAGGAGCCGGGACAGCTGCAAGTATCCCAAACCCTCTGGATAGAGAACCCAAGGTGCCTGGGCCCGGGACTGCCTTCCCAGTACCCGAACTGGGATTGTAAAGGGGGCTTTGGGACGGGACACAGACAGGCTCCCAAAGGGTGGGGGAGGGTGCCAGGAGATGCACGCTGCCCTCCCCCACCACGCAGGGTGGATGGCGGTGCGTCATCTGCACCACCTGAGATGCCAGCCTCTGACCCTCAGGAATGTTTCTCACTGCGACTGCGGGACAGCAATACTGCCTTCCCAGGACTCTGAACCCACCCTACCCTCCCTGCTGGCTTAGGGACCACTGTCCCCACTGCCCAAGAGGCTAAGGAAGCGCTCCTCTCCACTGTGCGAGGTGGCCATCCCATCCACTTAACCCAGAATCTCAGAAGACCCAAATGGAGCTTTCAGGCCACGCCATTTGGCATAGGAAGGATGACCTGGGCATACAGGTGGGGGTTGCTTTGTCAACAGGCTCCCACTTCAGCCCGTCGGTTCAGATGGACAAACTCGTCCCCAGCGAGCCAGGGCACTCCTGGACCCCTGCCCACCGCTGCCTCGCTATCCTCACAGACCCCAAAACGTCCCTCCCCCCGGAGATACACGGACCCCATTGCCCTTGGACAAAAGAGGTAATACCCTCGGACCCCTCTGCCGAGCATGGTGGCTCCTCGCAGAAAACGAAGACCCCACCCAAGTCCCGTCCTGACGCCCTGGGTTCCCGTCCGTCTCCAGGTGGGCAGAGCCTCCAGGCCCCGGGCACCAGGATGGGGACTGAACGAGGGGTGTAAAGAGAGAACACACCACCGCCCCCACCCACCCTCCTGCTCTCCAGCCTCAGGCGTCCCAGCTCGGCTCCCCACAACCCAAGGATGGACCCTCAGTTCTTCCACCAGGCATTCGAGGCCCCTGCTCATCTCAGCCCCACCACCTGGACAGCCCGCTTCCCTGCGGCTGCTCCTCGCGTCCCTACAATCCCAGCCCACCGACCAAGCCCCCTGGCGTGTCCGGCCGCCCAAAGCGGCCCCCGCTACGACTGTGAAATACAGGCAGCATCACACTCTTCATCAAGATGAGAAAATCGAGACTCAGATCGGGTAGAGATCCTCTGTTTGGGGGCAGGGCCAGAACGCCAAGCCCAAGCGCAGCCCCACAGCCTAGCCCCCGTCCCCTACCCTCCCCGGAAGGAACAAGCACCTCGAATCCCCAAACTCGGGAGGGCCATCAAGGCCGACTGTCCCCTGTCACCCAGTCCAAACTTCCAGTCCAGAAGGCGGAACCCAAGGAGGGGACGGAGTGAAAAAATATGGCCAGGCTCACCCGGCTGCCGGTTTCCCCTGGCCGCCCCCGGGGCTGCGCTAGGAGGGGCGTTGGTGTAGCCGGAGCGCTCCCCGCTCCAACCCTGCGCACCATGCCGAACCTCCCGCCAGATAGGGATGAACAAATACGCCGGGGAAATACACGCAGCGTGGACCCGAGTCCCTCGAGGGGTCCTGTAAAGTCCCCCCGCCCCGGACTGAGGCCCACACTCCCAGCCGCGCCTCCCCCTCGTTAAAATACGGAGAACGCAGAGAAAACGTGCCAGGCTCCCCCATCCTGGCCCCGCGCCAGGAGCTCTGCCGACCTCTGGGGAGAATCCGCGCCGCCACCCCGGAGGCGGCGACGCGGTTCCTCCTCCATTTTCACAGATAAGGAAACTGAGGCTGGGGGAGGGGGAGGAACCTCAGAACCTCAGGGCCGAATGCTGCAACCACAGTGCCCACCGCCCAGACCACAACGCAAAACAAAAAAAAAAACGGAACAAGGAGCAGAGAGGGGGAGAGGTGGTCTGTCCAGGGGTCTCGCTCCCGCCGGCGGACCCCGCTGGGCCCCCGGAGCCCCCGCCACCGCCGCCTGGGCGGCCATCCCCGCGCCGCCCGACCGCGTGGCCGCCACGCCCCCCGCGCGCGCCCCACCCACCGAGGCCCCGCCCTGCCGGCCGGCGCGGCGGCGGCCCGGGCGCGCCCCCCTCCCCGCCCCCCACGCGCCACGCAGTTTCGGGGTCCCGGCGGGGGAGGGGGCTCGGGCGGCCGCCCCCGCCCGGGCCGGAATCGCGGCTGCGCTCACCTGTGTGCGTCCGCAGGTGCGACTTTAGGTGCGAGGACTTGTAGTAGGCTTTGGCGCAGTCCGGGAAGGGACAGCGGTGGCTCTTGGCGGCGGCGGAGGGCGCGGCGCCGGGGGCGCGGCCCGAGGACGGGGACGAGGCGGCGGAGGAGGAGGAGGCGGGCGAGGCGCCCCCCGGGGCGGCTCCCGGCCCGCCGCGCAGGTCGGCCAGGATGCTGGCGGCCAGCAGGTGGGGCGCCGCGGCGGCGCCGGGGCCCGGGCCGGGGACGGCGGGGGACGGCGGGGGCAGCCCCGGGGTCCCCGGCGAGGCGGCCTCGCGGCGCGCCGCGAGCACATCCAGGCCGGCGGCGGGGCCCGAGCCCTCGGGGCCGGGCCGCCCGCGGTGCACCACGGCGCCCGAGGAGATGGCCATGAGCACGTCGGCGGCGAAGTAATCCACGCAAGCCACGGCCGCCGACATGCCGGGCAAGGGCGCGCAGCGCGGCGCGGCGGACGGAGAGGAGGCGGCGGGAGCGGCGCCCGTCCGGCCGGCGGCGGCTGCTCGAGTGCGGGAGGCGGAGGCGGAGGAGGAGGAGGAGGCCCGGCGCGCGCCGCCGCCGCCGCCCGCGCTCGGCCTGCCCCGCCCCGCCTGACGCGCCCTGACGCACCGGAGCCCGCGGGGGCGGCCACAGCCCGCCCCGCCCGGAGGACGCCCCCTCGGGGCGCCGCAGCCACGCCCCCCGCCCGGCGCCCCCTCCACCACTCTCCGAGCCGCGCGCGGCCTCAGGGGGCGGGGCTCGGGCTGGAGGAACCCGCCCCACGGCGCGCCCACTCCGGCCTCCGGGAGCGCCCAGCGTCTTAGGCAGGGAGCGTGTCCTCTCCGCGCTGGGGTGCAAGGCCGGGGAACCCCGCCCCCTCCCGGCGCGCCCTACTCCAGTGCGCGCCCCCGTACCTTTTCCTGGGGCAACACCCCCCACAAGCCGGGGCGGGAGGTCAAGGACCCCGCCCCCTCTCCGGCCCGCCCCTCCCTCCCAGAGCGCGCCCCGCCCCATCCCGTCACGCCCCTCCCTCCAGAACGCGCCCCGCCTCCTCGCTGGCGCGCCCACCCCACGCCGGGGCGCGCGGCCGGCGGGAGCCCGCCCCTTCCCCGGATGCTTCCACCCTGGCCCCGGGCGCGCCCCCGTTCGCGATGGAGGAGGGCTCCGATCCCCACGTGGCCGGGGTTGGGGGGGGTGCGGAAGCGGCCAGCCCCGCCCCCAAGCCACGTGCGCGACCCTTCCCCCGCTTCTCCCGGCCTGCCTGCTTTGACCCCGAACCGAGGTAGCTGCTGGAGCTCTTCTCTGGGGTTCCTCCTCGCCGCTCACGGAGCCCCTGGGGACCACCGGCTTAGGCACCCAGTATCCCGCGGCGGGCCCGCGAGGGTGGGGCAAGCCTGCGTTGGTTCCTCTTTGCACCCAGTTCCGGAGCTACTGGAGCGCAGCCCCCTTGGGGTGGGGAAGGCCGAGTGGGTCCCAGAGGGTCGGGGTACGGGGACGGGACGAGGGGCCGAACGCAAAGGAAGGGCTGGGCTGGGGGCGCCTAAGCGGGGCAGAGGTTCCCCGCCCTGCTGGGACACCGAGTCCGGCGCTCCGCTTTCCAGTCCCAGGCATCGATCCTTAGGGCTCGGACAGGAAAACTGAGGCCAGGTATTGGGGCCTCCCGGCCGCAAGGATATCTGGGCCAAGTTAAATATCGGCCCAAACGCAGGGGACGCGGATGGCTCAGCTCGCAGGCCCAAGGTGGCGGGGGCGCAGAAGCTGGGCGGCCCCCCTGAGTCGCGACCGCCCTCCCGCCTCTTCCCAGCTCCGGCGGGGCAGCGGGGACAGCGCAGTGGCCGAAGCGGCCTCCAGGGGGCGGAGCCGCTTTGGTCTGCGGCGACCTCCTGCTCTGGCCTGGGCATGGACAGAGGCCCTAACCCGATTGCGGGCTTCTCTCTAGGCCCATCCTCCCCACCTGCAACCCCAGCTGACGCCCTGAGGCTGACCACTGTCCCCTGGATCGCCTGCATCGCACCTGGGCTCAACCAGGCTTGGTGAAGTCAGCTGAGCCCTCCCGGCCCCAGTCAGCCCACTCGACTGGCTGCACAGAGCAGAGCCCAGAGAGGAAGCTCAGCCGGTGAGGGAGGGGACAGGGTGTATGCGCGCACACTCCTAGGCCTGGGCCCGAGTCCTCTCTGCACCCCTTCCATGTGTGGGCACGCGGTGGGGCTGGGGGTCGGCGTTCCTGCTCCTACTGGGCCACTGGTGTCTTTGAACCTCTAGGAGGGTGGGCCACCTGGGCAGGTCCCCCAGGCTCCCACTGTCTCAGCAGCCCCTAGGGGCCTGGGACCCAGCCTCGGCTTGTGGATAGGTGTGTTGAGGCCTCAGGACTCACACCCAAGCACGTGTGTTCCATTGATGTTTACTGGCTTATAGCAGAACCAACCAAGCCCTGCCCTCGAGGGGCTTACAGTTGCGACTGGGAGGCTAATGATGGGATGGGCAGGGGTGAGCTGCCCCCAGGGTGGGGGCCCAGGCAGGACCTTCTCTGTGAGACCCCATCGTCTGCCCACTCCAGCCATCATCAGGGTTTCAACTGAGTGGCCTCATCTGCGGGTCATGCCAGCCACTCCGTAGGCAGGAGCCCCCAAGTAGGGAGCACACAGCCCACACCCCACCCCCCACCCCTGAGGTTTCTGTTCACACCTCTAAGCCCCAGGAACACTCGGGCAACCCATGGAGCCTGCAATGAACATGGACATGGACAGCCCCTGCCTCCAGCTTGACAGCAGCGAGGGGCACTGCGCTCTGCCCTCTCTTCCTTACCCTCCTATGACCCTGTGTCTCCACTGGGTGCAGGGGCTCATACCTGGAAAGCCAGCATTTTAAGAGGCCAGGGTAAGAGAATCACTTGAAGCAAGCAGTTCAAGACCAGCCAGGGCAACAGTGAGACCCCCGACTCTCCACATATTCTCTACTAAAAATACAGAAAGAACAATTAGCCGGGCGAGGTGGTGGACACCTGTAGTCCCAGCTACTCAGGAGGCTGAAGCAGGAGAATCGCTTGAACCTGGGAGGGGGAGGTTGCAGTGAGCCAAGATCCTGACACTGCACTCCAGCATGAATGACAAGAGCAAAACTTCATCTGAAAAAAAAAAAAAATTAGCTGGAAGCTGGGCGTGGTGGCTCACACCTATAATCCCAGCACTTTGGGAGGCCGAGGTGGGTGGATCACCTGTGGCCGGGAGTTTGAGACCAGCCTGACAAACAGAGAAACTCCGTCTCTACTAAATATACAAAAAAAATTAGCCAGGCGTGGTGGCACCTGCCTGTAATCCCAGCTACTCAGGAAGCTGAGGCAGGAGAATCTCTTGAACCCGGGAAATGGAGGCTGCAATGAGCCAAGATCATGCCACTGCACTCCAGCCTGGGCAACAAGGGCAAAACTGTCTCAAAAAAAAAAAAAAAAAAATTTAGCTGGCCGCAGTGGCCCAGCGAGCAGCGAGCAGTGATTGCACTCCAGCCTGGGTGACAGAGCAGGACTCTGTCCTGAAAAAAAGAAAAGGGAGTTGTCATTCCCACTTTACAGATGACGAAAATCAAGACTGGGAGAGGGCGAGAAAAGCGGCCCCCGCTCACAGCTAAGAGGCAGCACACGGTTTGGGGCATCCAGGCTTACATATAACTCAGCCCCTTCTTTCTTCAAACCTGTTCCTCACCTGTAAATGGGGGGTCACGTCTACCCTTCCCTGACAGCACCCAAGAGGTTCAGGACAGCTCCTCCCAGCCCCACAGATAGACTCCCAAGCCTGAGGGCTACAGAGCAAAGCTCAGCAGGGGACAGACAGCACCCACATGTTGCCGGGGCTGGGTCTGTGGTGGGACAGGAAGAAGACAACAGGGGACTCTCGGAGGGGATACTGAGCCAGGAACTTAGGCCCTGACTTGGGGGGGGCGAAGAACACACTCTTCCAGGGGAGATGAGGGCAGAGGTTACGTAACCTGGGGTGCACCCACAACACGGATACCCCAAGGTAGGTGATGGCAAAAAACAAGGGTGCAGGGCTGGAGCAGCGGCTTACACCTGTAAGCCCAGCATTTTGGGGGGCCAAAATGGGAGAACTGCTTGAGCCCAAGAGTTCAAGATCACCAATATAGTGAGACCTCGTCTGCACAAAAAAAATTTCACAACTTACCCAGGCATAACAGTGCACGCCTGTGGTCCCAGCTCCTCCGGAGGCTGGGGCAGGATTGCTTGTGGCCCAGAGGTCAAGGCTGCAGTGAGCTGTGATACACCCCAGCCTGGGCAACAGAGCGAGATCCTGTCTCTGAAAGTAGTGATGGATTGGCTGGGTGCTGTGGCTCACGCCTGTAATCTCAGTACTTTGGGAGGCCAAGGCGGGTGGATCACCTGAGGTCAGGAGTTCGAGACCAGCCTGGTCAACATGGTAAAACCCCATCCCTACTAACAGTCCCAAAATTAGCCAGGAGTGGTGGAGGATGCCTGTAGTCCCAGCTACTGGGGAGGCTGAGGCAGGGGAATTGCTTGAACCCGGGAGGCAGAGGTTGCAGTGAGCCGAGATCGAGCTGCTACACTCCAGCCTGGCGAGAGAGCGACATTCCCTCTCAAAAAAAAAATAATAATAATATAAATAAATACAATAATAAACAACAAGGGTGCAGCAGCAGAGAGGGTGACGTGTGTGTGTGTGTGTGTGTGTGTGTGTGTGTGTGTGTGTGCGCGCGCGCTGGAACTGCCCTATCTTCTTAAGACAGCCGGGCCTTTGCTTTGTAATAGTTTTAACAGTGCTTTCTGTAGTACTCAGAGTTTTTTTTACCATGTGTATTTACTACACGTCTCTAAACGTCAACAGGTATCTAAGCAATGCAATTATGGGCCATTTGCCCTTTCGTTTTTATGCTGTTCTGCATGAGAATTCATCTTCTAAATAAAACCTTCCCCCCGCCCCCTGCCCAGTGTGGGCTAGACTGAGTAACTGGCTGCCACAGAATAGAACAGGGAGAGGAGAGGGTGGTGGTGGGCCCCAGGAGACCCAGGGACCCCACCTGCACCAGGCAGCCAAGGCCAGCAACGCGAGGGAAGTCACGGGGGTCTCAGGGACCCCTGCTGGGTGGTGAGGAGAAAGGCACCTCCAGTGGGGCGTCCTTCCCCAAACACTGTCACCTCAGTGTGACTTCGGGAAGAGGGGCAAACCCAGGTAAGGGGATGTTTCACAGAAAGCCTGAGCAGCCCTCCTCATTGAAGACAAACAAAGCCTGAAGAACCATGACGGATGTTTATAAGACTAAAGAGACATAAGAATGAAATGCCCACTTTGGGAGGCCGAGGCGGGTGGATCACGAGGTCAAGAGATCGAGACCATCCTGGTCAACATGGTGAAACCCCGTCTCTATTAAAAAGATACAAAAATTAGCTGGGCATGGTGGCACGTGCCTGTAGTCCCAGCTCCTCGGGAGGCTGAGGCAGGAGAATTGCTTGAACCCAGGAGGCAGAGGTTGCGGTGAGCCGAGATCGCGCCATTGCACTCCAGCCTGGGTAACAAGAGCGAAACTCTGTCTCAAAAAAAAAAAAAGAATGAAATGCCATGCAGGACCCTGGATGGGGCCTGGGTCAGGAAAGAAAAGGACTTTGGGGGAAACTGATGAAGCTGGAATGGGAGCCTGAGGTTTCACTGGCAGGCCTGCGCCCATGTTCGTTTCCTGCCTTTGGGTGACACAGTGACACTCTAACTGAAAAAAAAAAATCAAAAACAAAGATTCCTGGCCAGGCACAGGGGATCACACCTGTAGTCCCAGCAGTTGTGGAGGCCAAGGTGCGAAGTTCACCTGAGGCTGGGAGTTGGAGACCAGCCTGGCCAGCATGGTGAAACCCTGTCTCTCTGCTAAAAACACAAAAATTAGCCAGGCGTGGTGGTGCACGCCTGTAATCCCAGCTACTCGGGAGGCTGAGGCAGGGGAATCGCTTGAACCTGGGAGGTGGAGGTTGCAGTGAGCCGAGACTGCGGCTCTGCACTCCAGCCTGGGCGACAGAGTGACACTCTGTTTTTAAAAAAGAAAAAGAAAAAAGAAAGATCACTAAGAAGTGTGCATAGGGAGACACGCTGTACTGCTGATAACAGAGAAAGAGAGACTGGACCCCAGTGTCAGCGGCGGGGTCACAGAGACCCTGTGGCTGCTGGAGAGTCGGGCAGAACTGTCAGTCCCGCCAGGGAGCCTCAGGGATAGGGTGGGGGAAGCTTCACAGCACAGGCTGTGCCCCAGCTACAGCCTCAGTTCTGTGTGTGTTGTCTCCTGTACCCACAGGCTGTTTATTCACAGATGACTTCTGCCAACCTGTGGAAGCCACCTCCGGGCAGGCCTGCAGGGACCTGGGACCACTGCAGGAGGGGGGGGCAGGTAGGGAGGTGGCCGAGAGGCCCACAGAGCGTGCACTCGGCAGCCCATAACTGTCTCTGCTACCCATCTGAGCTTCTGAGGGTGTGACCCTGACCTCTCCCAGTGATCCTGATTGCGAACAGAACACTGGCGTCCCCACCCCCCAAGGGCTGCAGTTCCTGTAGGACACGGTGGTTCGGTGATAAAGCCTTTATTTATGTTATTGTACACGTTGCATTACTTGACCAGAAAACCCACCCCCAAAGCCGCTGGACGTTTCTGTTAAGGCATTACATCACTTACCACGGTCCAGGCGGGCCGCCATGTGCAGGGGAGGGGCAGCTGCAAGCTCTGGGGGTACACAGGCCAAGGCTCAGCCAGGCAGGTGGGAGGGCGGGGTAGCAGCTGCCCCTCTCCAACAGGAGGACACAGCGAGGTCACCTATTGGCCGGCTGCAAGGAAGCCCCTGCCTGGAGTGCTAGAGCTGCTGCCGGGACACCAAGGCCGCCTCCATCCTGCTGTGGGGGGAGCAGGGGCAGAGTCTGGTTGCCATTTCCTTTCCTGTGCGAATCCCACCCCCCACACCTCCAGCCCCTTCTCAGCAGGCCTGCAGGGCCAGGGTGGGGAATTTCATCTGCAGGGAGCCAGGAGGGGACACCCAGGCCCCTCGCTTCCTTGGTCTCCCCTGGTCTCCTGTAGAAGCTGAAAAGCATCCTAGAGCTCTCCTCCTCAGACAGGCTCAGGGGGGTGGTGAGGGTTTAAGTGTGCTCTGCTAACGGCCACGGGGCTCAGAGAGCACCCCGCCCGGGCTCCTTCCCTCCATGAGGCTGTCCCACGAGTCAAGCTCTCCTCCTCCACGGACACACACGGTGCCTGGTCCGGGCGCCACTTCCAGCTGGGTGCTTGGGAAAGAACAGGCTCCGGTCTGGCGGGAGAGCTCGCTGTCTGGCCGGCACATCTACTTCTGAGCCACCTGCGCTGTCATGGCGGGGAGATGGGGTCTCGGTGACTTCTCTCAGTGGGGAAGCAGGGACGGTGACCCCAGCAGCCCAGGGTCGTTGTGAAGATCGACGTGGCACCTGGCAGGAGCCCGGAGCCAGGAAGGAAGTGGGATCAGCGGCTTGTGCTGGCCCCCAGGCCACTCCAACACCGGGTGGGCGCCTGCTGGATGGAATCACAGGTAACAAGGAAGTCCTGTGCTCCCATCTCGATCCTGACACCCAGACCTAGACGTGGACAGACAGGTGCCTGCTCCCAGAGGACCCACCTCAGATCATGGCCACCGCAGGCAGAGAGGACAGAATCCCAGCAGAGCAGGATGCTCCCCATCCTCTTCTGGAAGCCCAGGGGGCCCTCAGGTCATGCAGGATGGAGCCAGCCGGGTGGGTACCACCAGCTTGGCATTAATGGGACAACAGATAAACTCCAGCCGCAGCGGCAGAAGAGCCTGGGTCAGCCTCCCGGCCCCATGCTGGGACCCTGTGAATGCCAGGTGGGAGCTGACAGGCCACTGGGCCCCTCGGTAGAAGCCTGAGGGGCACAACCCTGGGCACTGCTGAACCCACATCTGCAGCAAATGCCTCTGCCACACCCACAGCAACCATGCTGCAGTCCCGGGCCAGGGCAGGGTGTGCCCCTCAGGGCTCTGGATACCAGAGCAGGCCTAGGCCACGGGGTCATCTGGCTGTTGTCTGTCCCAGCACCCAGAGCCCCGCGTCAAGGCCTACCAGGTGCAGGTGACACAGGGTGGACCAGAGACTCAGCCTCCAGGCACCCTATTCAGGAGAACGCTGCCGCAGGGCTTCAACAAGTGTGTCCTGGAAAATCCACAAAATGGAGAACAGGAAGTTGGCCCTGCTCCCAGCCTGGCCCTGGGCCATAGCAAGGGAGAGGTGGGGAGAGCATGTGTCCTGGAACAGATCCCGGGCTGCCCCTGTCACTGCCCCTGCAGGATCCTCCTGGGTCCCAAGAGCAGGGTATGGTGGGGAGAGGCCCAGGGTGGAAGTTGGCCTGAGAGCCTGCAGGCTGAAGGCCCAGACTCAGTTTACCCCTGTGTGAGAGGGGCAGGCAGAGGGAACACAGAGGTGTGTGCTGCAGGTGTCTGGGAGCCAGACTTAAGGATCAGGGCCAAGTTCTCAGCAGCCTGATAAAGGGGCTCCTGAAACGGAGGCCAGCACCCCGCACTGAATATCCACGGGAGGGAGGGAGGGCACCGTCCCTAATAATTAGGTCTCCAAAATTCTCTTCATCACAGGGTCTTGTGGAACTAGTACCACATCAGTCAGTTTAAGCTGTCAACTATTTAAGATGAGAATTTCATCTCAGTTTGGGCCATAAATCTAAGAATCTAAGCAAGCTCCA
>PVKV010017311.1:34579-48187 GCA_004027835.1 Alouatta palliata
GCAATTCTCCTGCCTCAGCCTCCCGAGTAGCTGGGACTACAGGCATGTGCCACCATGCCCAGCTAATTTTTGTATTTTTAGTAGAGACGGGGTTTCACCATGTTGACCAGGATGGTCTCGATCTCTTGACCTCGTGATCCACCCGCCTCGGCCTCCCAAAGTGCTGGGATTACAGGCGTGAGCCACCGCGCCCGGCCAGCTCCATTTCTTTCAAAGAAGATGACGGATAAACTTGCCTGCTGTTCCGGAGAAAAAACGAAACATGCAGCTGGGCGCAGTGGCTCACATCTGTAATCCCAGCATTGTGGGAGGCTGAGGCAGGTGGATCACCTGAGGTCAGGAGTTTGAGACCAGCCTGACCAACATGATGAAACCCCATCTCTACCAAAAATACAGAAATTAGGCGGGCATGGTGGCTCACGCTTGTAATTTCAACTACTCAGGAGGCTAAGGCAGGAGAATCACTTGAATCCGGGAAACGGGGGTTGCAGTGAGCTGAGATCGTGCCACTGCACTCCAGACTGGGCAACACAGCAAGACTCTATCGCCCCCCCCCCAAAAAAAAGGGGGAGGCAAAATAATGCAGGGACGTGGGGCCTCAGGGCAGGGGGTCACTAAGACAATGGAGTTCCAGCAAACGGGGTAGGTAGGGGTCTTAGGGACAGATGGAATCCACTTGCCATAAAGACAGCACTTCAGTGGGCGAAAGAATGGTTTTTTTTGGAAATGAAGTTGGGACACCTTGGGAGAAAAAGTTCTGCTTCCTACCTTACGCCTCACCAGGAGCACTTTCTAAAATCAGACATCAACATTTAAATACATATTTTTAAAAAACACACTACATTTCTAGGATAAAATCTCAAATGTTTTATAATCTTACAGCGGGGAAGATATTCCTGAGATCACACAAAAAAAGCAGGAGCCATAAAGGAAAAAACTAATGACCAGTAGCAATTTTAGATGCCTGGCTTAAAGAGAAAAACACACAGGAAGTCAAAGACGAATGACGGAAAAAAGAAACACTTCTACGCGACAGAAAGCCAGTTTCCTTCATCTGAAAAGTGCTCCCAGAAAATACTACCATCCACCCAACAGGAAAACGAGCCAAGAGAAAATACAAACGGCTTTTAAATATTCAAACGTTTATAATAAATATATTTTCCAATCTCAAAATGGTGATTAGCAGTGGTAACAACGATCCGCTTCAAATAGCATCACATTAAGAGATCTGATTATACTCACAGAAAATACAACTGAAACTATAGTGAAATACTATCTCACGCCTACCCGGTCTGCAAAATCCAGCTTGGGCAAGGGTGTCACCGGACCCCTCTTATGCTGGTGGGGGAGGGCAACTGGGTACCACCCCTTTTCGGACCTAAATAAAGCGGTAGCAGTTCCGCATCAAGGAATTTAGCCTACGGAAATTGTTCTACTTGGGCAAAAAAGGGCCTGTACAAGGAACAGTCAAGCTAGTAGTGTTCGTTATAAAAGACAGCAAAAACCCTAAATTTCCACCAGGAAAGCGGATAAAACCTGGTGCTCGTCAACTGATCACAGGGAACAAAAAAAATAAATAATTAAACAATTAAATAATAATAATTGGTGCTATAAAACGCCGTTTCCATATGAATCCTACCTGTGTGCGAATGTATGGGGCGCTCTCCAAGCTACGTCAACTATAAGGGCCCCAAGCAAAGGAACTGACCTTTTGCAGAAACGCTTGTACATGTTCCTGCATTGACTTTGTTTGCTGACCCGTAAGAAACGGGTTTCTCTCTGCCCCAGGGGAGGAGAACTGGGCCTTGGAGGTTAGGGAAGGGAGAAACACATCACGTCTTCACCAAATACTCGTTTCAGGATCCTTGAATTTTCTACTCTGTGAATCTGAACGCGCTTTTGTTATGTTGCAAGCAGTTGCTTTGCACTGGCGGCAGTGAGGACACGGCGGAGGCCCAGCTCGCAGGAGCACGGGATGCGGGGAGGTTCTTCGGGAGGCAGAAAGACGCGTTCCGAAACGTGAGCCGCGCTGGGAGGCACGAGGCACGACCGGGGACAGAGAGAGGACACTGCGGTCGCAAAGCCCAGTCGGTACAAAGGCCTCGTGGTCAGCCGGGAGCTCGGGCGTCCTCTGCTCTAGCGAGGTCTCCTTCCGAACGTCCTGTGGCACCGCTTCCCACGGAGCGGCGGGCGCTGCCTCGCGACCCGGACCCCGCGGCGGCCCTCACGCGCCCACGAGAGACTCGAGGCCGAGGAAAGGCGTGGGACCGGCCGGAAAGGGGCAAGGCCGAGCCGGACGGGTCCCAGGCTGCGTCCCAGCGGCCGCCACTTACCACCGAGGCCGCCTCCTGGTCCACGGTCTGACGCCGGCAGCCACCGCCGACTCCACTTCCGCACGCTCGCCGCCACTTCCGCTTCCGCCCGTGCTGCGGCCCGGCACGTGACGCGGCGTCCTCCCCGAGCCCAGGCTGAAGCACCGCCCCCTCTTAAAGGGGCCGCGGACTAGAGCTAGTCGGAGGCGGCTTGGAGTCTAGGCCTCGCCACCGTCTGGTCGCGTGACACACGCTGAACCCCGCCCAACCCTTTGGTGGACGGCAGGCCACCGGTTCCCGAGTCCTCCCGGTTCTAGGGTTTCTGGCCTAGAGATCGTCGGAACTCTTCTCATGACCCCAGCTCCAGGGTCGGCTCCTCTCTCAGTGGAGACCCTGGGAGCCCAAGCACCTGCCACCGCCCGCTGCTAGACCCCAGCTTCGCCGTCTACAAAGGAAGCGGCCTGCCCGAGCTCTGGGGTCCGTTCAGGCCGGCACTTGAGGACACAGAGTGCGCTGTCCTGGCCCCTCTGCAGTGAGGACCCGGGACCGACCCGAACCTGTCGTGGGCTGCGGGCGGTCCCGCGATGGCAGCAGGGCCTCTACGCCTGGCGTCTTTATTGCAGCCACCCGGCAGGGCTCACCTGCTTCCGCAGGAGACAGGCAGGGGTCCTGGGCTCAAATGCTGCCCCCATCCATCACCGTCCACGCAACCAGCTCCCTAAGGGCCCCCCGGACTAGACCCAGACCCACCCCGCTTCCACAGGGAGTAAAACCCACAACGGGGTCCGTGCTGATCTCTCCTGGGGACTCGGGGGCCAAACCGGGAAATCCCGGCCCCTCTTCGAGCTCGCTGAGCCCTCAAGAGAGTGAGCAGAGAGCCCTGAAAGGAAGGAGAGCAGCCCTAAAATTTTAAATCTTTAATTTCCGTTTGCACGTATTTTCTTCTTGCTTCCAAAAGGAAAGGAGTGCGTAGCTCTGTCGCCTGTACATCGTCCACGGCCCCTGGGTCAGGGCAGGGTCCCCTGGGCCGCCCGGGGGTCCACATGCAGCCCTCCGGGGGCCAGCGCAGGGTAAGGTCCGGGGGCCGCCTTATTGCTGAGGTTCGGCCGGTTGGGGTGCCGGCCGCCGCTAGGCGCGCTGGCTGGGCAGCTCCTGGGAGATGAAGCGGCGCAGGCGCTCCAGGTACTGACTGTAGAGCTCGATGTCGTTGTGCCCGGCGCCCTCCACCCACAGTGGCTCCACGGCCTTGGGGCAGCGCTCGTAGAGCGCCAACCCGTGCGAGAAGTCGATCACCTCGTCCTCCGTGCCGTGGATGATGAGCACGGGTGACGTGATCTTGGACACCTTCTCGATGCTGCAGGAGGGGTGTGCGGCGGCGGGTGAGACTTGGCGCCGGGCCCGGGCCCCGCCCCGCCCCCTGCCCCGCCCGGCCCGGCCAGCTCACTTGGGGAAAGCGTCGAAGCAGTACGTCTTCTTGGTGTCGGGAAAGGCGACGCGCATGCCCGAGGTGAGCGGAGAGTGTAGCACCACCGCGGCGCACTCGTAGCGCGAGGCCAGGTCCACGGTGGGCACCGTGCCGATGCTCTGACCGTACAGGATGATGCTGTCCGGGCTGATGCCGTACCTGGCGGCGCCGGGGCAGGGTCAGCCGCGGTCTCCGATGCGCGTGCAGCCCTCCCGCCGGCGGCGTCCCCGAGCCCAGCTCCAGATGCGGCCCTCCAGTCTCCCCGCGCAGCCAAGTCCGTGGCTCAGGCCCAGGTCCACACCAGTCCCGGGGGTCACCCCCAGCCCCCGAACAGTGCGGCGGTGGGCGGAGCCGGCGGCCCCTCCCCGTTCCCAGGTGCTACCTTCACTGGCGTTTCCTAGACAGGATCTGCTGGGATCCCGTGCAGGGAGTGCCTCTCGGGCTGGGGTAGGGGAGGCCCTGGCGCCTCTTCTCCTCCTGGTCACCCCTAGGCGCACACTGGGAACTGCATGCCCCTGACATCCTGAATGCTCACGCCTCCCTGCCCGGGTTAGAAAGCTGTTCCTGGTGCAGTGGCCCGGGCAGAGGATGATTTTCCTCCCTGTAGCCCTTGCCCACCGTCTTGGCCATGGGCAATTCAGGCATCTGTGTTCCCAGATGTCTCCACCCAATTTGGGACCCTCGGAGTTCCCACGACCAATGAGGTGCCAGCGAAACCCAGGTGTGCATCAAGGGTGGCGGCTGAGGAGGCAGCACCTTCCCTTGGGAGTGGACAAATCCTCCGCCACCTCAGCACTACCAGCCCCCACCTGGGTCGTCCTCGCCCTGAGGTCACTGGTGTGCCTGCCACCCCGGCCCAGCCGATCCAGCGCCAGCTCCAAGGCTCCCTTGTGCTCAGTCCCAACCACACGGGGACCTACCCGCCACCCTGCCCAGGCTGGGATCCCACAGCTCTCCTCCCACATGCTCCAGGCTCTGATCCTGGGCAGATGCCGTCCTCCAAGGAAGAAGCATGGGCAGGTGTGTGTCCCGTCTGCCTGGCATTCGGACTCTGCCAGCAGGGCTGTCTCTCTCCCTGGCCTGGACCCCTAGCCCCCTGGCAGCACTCGACAGCTCACCACTCGCCCATGCACCAAAGGGCTGCTGCCTGGCTGTGCCTGTGGCCCCTGCTCACTCCCTGGCAGCCAAGGCCAGCAGCGTGCTGAGCCAGCCCAACCCTGTCTCGCTTCCAAAAGGAAAGGACTGCGCAGCTCTGCCGCCTGTACATCGTCCACCGCCCCCGGGTCAGGGCGGGGTCCCCTGGGTCAGGGCGGGGGACCCTGGGCCGCCTGGGGATCCACATGCAGTCTCGGGCGGCAGTGGGGGGCGGCGTGGGCTCATTCTCTACGCAGGATCCCCCAGCTCCCACCTGGATGTCACCACTCGGCCCTCCCGCTCACGGCTCCGGGCCGAGGTTCCTGCAGGACAAAGCGGTAGCAGGACAGATGGACGAGCAGACAGAACTCAGAGCTGGCCATGGCGGGTGTGACTGCCAGTGCCCCAGGCAGTAGACAAAAGGGGCCAAGGACACGAAGTGGTGCTCGGTGTCAGCGCCCTACACTCCCGAGAAGCCCAGTGCAGGTCCCCGGAGCCAGAGTGGTGCCAGGGGACCCAGCTCCCAGGCCCACAGCAGGCACTGCCTGGCTATTGCCAAGGCAACAAGGACCCCACCTCCCCAGGGCCTGTGACTTCTCAGAGCTGCACGTGGTTCCTGCAGGGACAGGTCAGACCACTGGGCCGAGCAGGGCCCAGACGAGACAGCCCAGTGGGCGGCAAGAAGAAAAGGCCTCTAGAGGCCTGCCTGGGTATCCTTGTCCAGAGCAGCACCGGCCTGGGCCATGCTTAGACACAGGTGAAGGGGCCAAGCTAGTGCTGGGCCGGGGATCCCGATGACCAGGAGGGCCAGACCTCGAGTGTGTGCTGGGAGCCCGCAACTGACCCTGCAGGCCCCGGCCGGGATGGCCCAGCTCACCGCCACAGGGCCTCATGGGCCAGGCCCCAGGACCTGGACGCAGCAGTCTCAGCCTCACCTGCGCCTCAAGTGCTGCCTCGGCCCGTGGTCTTCCAGCCACACGTGCACAGACCCCCAGACACCACCCGCCCCATCCCACCAGGTGGCCTCCACGCCCCTGTGACAAGCTCAGCCCCTTCCGGTCCTCAGGCCAGGGGCTCCCAAGCCAGGGTGTGGGAGGACCGGCTGGCCCCACCTCAGCCATGTGAAGGCGGCACCCACACTCCCAAGCTCCCCTGTCCCACTCTCTGGCCCGTGCGTCCATGGTGGCTCCCCTCCTGCAGGACCACCCACCTTCCTCCCAGGGAAGCCCTCCCTGGGCCCCCAGCCTGGCGTCGTCTCGGGTGTGCCCCGGGTGAGCTGCCCCGGGGCCGGCCTCACCTGGTGCGCAGGGCCTGCCAGGCGGCATCGATGTCGGCATAGAGGTTCCTCTCGGAGGGCCTGCCCGAGCTGGCACCGTAGCCGGAGTAGTCGTAGGAGAAGATGTTGCAGTGGAGGCGGGAGCCCAGGCCGATGTAGAAGCTGCTCATCTGGCCCAGGTCCACGGCGTTGCCGTGCGAGAAGAGGACCGTGTGCCTGTGGCAGGCCGGACAGGGCCGTTCACACCCTCACTCCCAACGCCCAGCTCCAGGGCAGGGGCACGCGGCTGACAGCCCACCCAGCGGCCAGCCACGCCCAGCGCCTCGTTTACTCCCCTTCCCGGTGGGGAGGGGTGCCAAAGGGGAGGGGAGGCTACAACAGCCCAGCTCCATCTCCAAGGGCTCCCCACGGGGACAGGGGACAGGCAGCCTGGGCTGCAGAGGCCAGCAGGGGAGCCTCAGGATTCCCACATGTGACGCAGGACACTGGGCCCATCGGTCACATCACCTGCTCAGGACAGACTTTGCTGCCCCAGAGCCTCTCCCCCTGGAGGAGCCTGGACACTGGCGGGGGGTCGGGGGGAATGCACAGGCCCACCTTTCAGGACCTTCCTAGGGGAGCCTTTGAGGCTGCCAGCAGAGCTATCTGCCCCCCTCACAGAATGGTCTCCTCACTGTTGGGGGACAAATGGACCTCAGCCCTGCCCCTAGCAAGCAAACACAGCCAATCCCTGCTCACACTCGCACAGCCCCTCCTGCCCCACCACCCTGCCCAAGCCCCGAGGCCGTGCTGCAAGGCCTGTCTGCCTCCCAGACCGGGAGCTGCCCCAGATCATGCCAGGAGCAGGCGGCCAGGCTGGCCCTCCCATGGACTGCTCCCTCCAGTTCCCCCAGGCCCTTGCCCAGCCCAGTTGGAAGGTAAAGGCTCGCCCTTTGGACTGAGATCTGGTCAGAACTCCACCTGGTGAGAAGGCGGAAGCACCCACAGGCCAAGGTGGCCCGTTTGCCCCACCTCTCACCCGGCAAGCAGCCACCAAGGCGCTGGGCCGCTGGAGTCACCCAGCCTGCCTACCCATGCCAGCTGGGGAGGGCCTCCCTGAGCCTGGTGTCCTCATCTGCAAGAGGACATCACCAGAGGGGTGAGGCCGGCCTGGCCGGGGACACCACCCGTGCGGCTGCACGGCCCTTAACAGCAGGCTCGGGCCCTCTGGGGCGCCACCAACCGTGCCAAGCACCCCAGGCGGAAACGGGAGCCCCAAGCACAGGGTGACCCGGCGTGGGCGCGGCCGCACTGCTCACCTGGCGCTGGGCACACAGCGAACATACATGCAGGAGATGCGGTTGCCGCGGGCGCTCTTGGTGGGGAAGACCTCGATGGTGTCCAGCTCGCGCTGGCTGTACTGGAAGTCGGCGCGCTCCGTCAGGTGCAGCTTCCAGCGCCCGGGGGCACCCAAGGAGGCCCGCAGGGTCCCCGAGGAGGCAGCCCCGGCCCCACCGGGCCCCGGCTCAGGCTCAGGCACCAGGGAATAGGTGGCCTCTGGCGGCAGGAAGGCGAGCTTGGCAGCGATGCGGCCAGGGCAGGGCGGGCAGCAGAAGAGGCAGCAGAGCTCACTCAGCGACAGCCCGTTCATGGCCGGCGCCGCCCGGGCTGGGCCTCCTCCCGGGCCCCCGCCAACGACGCCGCCCGGCCTGGCCCGGCAGGGAAGGGGTGGGGGTGCTCCGAGTCGCGGGCAGGGGGGAGCGCGCCCCCCCAGCTACCGCCCCAGACGACAGCCCTGTTAGGAGGCCAGGGCCCAGCCCCATCGCGGTCCAAGCCGAGCCCCCGGGAGCCTTGCAACCACCGGTCTCCATGTCGTGCCATGGGAAGCCCTGCAGGGGAACATGGGCATGTGGGGTCCTTTGGAGGTGCCTCTGTCCAGCTGGGTGCCCCCCCTCCGTCTCTGTGGATGAAGAGCCCCACCCTCCCTCAGCTGGCCATCACCCCACCCCCTCTTGCCATGTGAGTACAGCCACAGCATGCGGGGATATGACCCCAGCCCCACCCACCCCAGCCCTAGCACCAGCGAAACCCCATGCCCTCAGGACTCGGTCTGCACTGCTGCATGCCCACTCCCACCCCTGGCCCATCTCTGCCACCCTAGTCCCCCCCCGTGACGGGTGGCTGGGACAAGGACAGAGCTCAGACTGAAGGGACCCACGGGGAACCCGAACAGGCACTGCTACGTGATTGAGCCCAGGGGCCAGGCCCCACCGGCCTGCGATGTCTGGAGACAGAGGAAATAGAACAAACAAACGTTCTAGAAACAAAGGCAGGATACATTCCAGGCTCCAGGGCCCCCCGGGCGCCACAATGGCTCTTCTCTGTGCTGGGGACAGGCCTGCTGAGGGGCAGGGGTGGTGGCGGGGTCAGGGGCGCCTTCTCCTGTGCTGACTTAGGGTTCTGTGGCCTTGGGTGAGTCCCTTGCCCTCCTGAGGCCTCAGCATCCTCCTCTATAAATGCAGACACCACAGACCCCGCAGGAAGTCAAGTGAGGGGAGGAAGGGAGTGGAGGCGCCTGGCTCAGGGGAAGCTCGGACCGTCTTCTTTTGTGCGAAACGTCATGAAATGCGTGAAGGCGACAACTGCGAAGTTGCTGAAGCAACCGCAACAGTGCAGGGAGCTGCCACCAGACAGACGTGGACAAAACACCCAGGTCTGAGAGGCGCCTACCCACCGACCATGCTTCTCCTTCAGACTGGAGCGAAGAGGGACACGCTCACAACTCAATTCAGCAGCAGAACACCCTGGCACGCTCGGCTTTTGGGTCACAGCGTGAGAAAACCACAGGGCCAGGGAGATGAGGCTCGAAGGCAGACGTGGCCACAGATGGACACGCAGAAGGCCGCAGGCCACACAGACACGGCCCCTGGGGATGCCCTCTCCACCAAGGAGCAGCCTCAGGCCCAGAAACACCTGCTGCCTCAGGACCCGGGATGTGAGACCCACGTTCCCATGACCCAGACTCAAGGGCACACGAGGAGGAGAGGAGGGAGCTGTGCAAGACAGGCTGGGGCAAGGACAGCGTCGCGGCGCCCCAGACTCCCGGGCGGGGGCCAATCCCAAGTGCAAGCGCTTTTCAAGTGGGATGGATTACTCCGCGGGTTCTGCTTTTCTGACGGAAGCGAGTCTCCCCCGGGGGAAATCTGTCACTGTCTGGAGTTTTGGGTGTCACCACTGGGGAGTGGGTGGAGGCTGCTTAGTACCCTGCAGTGCCCAGGACAGACCTACCCCAAAGAATGATGGGGCCAGCATCCATAGCATCGAGGCTGATGTCAGCTTTCAACATATTCTCAGAGCTCCAGGCCCCACCGTGCTGCCCACTGGTGCTGGTGCTTAGAGGGCCTGGAGGAGGTGGCATAATGCAGCTAGGTTCTGACCACCCAGTAGGCAGGAGCAGGCCCCTGGAGACCCCAGGGACGAGCCAGGGCCCCACGAACCACACCAGAAACAAAGCTGTTATCCTTGACACCTCCTTCTACCCCCCGGGTCTGAGCCAGTCCATCACCAGCCCAGCAGTGCCACCTGTCTCCTGTCAGCCACCACCCAGTCCCTGCCTCCATCACCTTTCACCAGGGCCACAGCAACGGCCTCCCTCCTGGCTGATCACCTGCTCCAGGATATTCTCCCCCAGCAGCCAAACCATCTTTCACCACACAAATGCGATGGCACCACCTCCCGCTTGGGGTATCCTGTGCGCCTCCCGTTATTCTCTGAGTAGAAATCAAGCCCTCTCCCCAGCCTGCCAGGCCTGCAGTCCGGCTCAGGCTGGCCTCTCCACACTCACTCATCTCACACCTGCCACCCATGGCTCCCCGGAGACGAGCCACACTGCTCCTTCCCGCCTGAGCTCCCCTGCCTGGTACTCCTGTCCCCAACCTCACTAGACAGCCTTGCCCATCCCAAGCACCCTTTCCACCTCGCTCCCAATGCTCTCGGAGTCCTCCAGGTTGGGCCAGGACCCCTTACATGCTCTCAAGGCTCCGAGTTCCTTCCCATAGCTTGTATTTTTCACACGTTCGGCCTGATCTCCCCTCAACCCCACACCAGAAACTCCATGAGGCCAGGCCCATGACCTGCCACTCACTAAAGGAATGGGGCAGATGGCAGGCAGCAAAGAGTTAAGGAAGAAGCACAGGAAGAAAGAATCCCCAAGGCCCGCCAGCTTTGACAGGGGAGAGAAAGGCTCCTCTCCTCTCCAGCCACAGGTACCTGGAACCTCCCTGGTGTCACTAATGGCCTTGGACTGGGGAGTGGAAACCCAGACACCTCACTCACTCACCGGACACACACGCTCGACACCCTGAATCCCACCAATTCCGTTCCCAAGCACATAAGTGGACACCCCTCTGCGAGCTAGAGGTGTTCTGAGGACCAGCAAGTAACCCAGCAGCCAAAACACGGGAAGATGACCTACATATGGGAAACTGGTGGCACCTCACCCAGACAGTCAGGGTGGGAAACCCGCCTGCGGGGAGGCGCGGCCATCAGAGGGCAGACGAACGGGCCAGGTGACAGGAGATGGGGCAGAGGGACAAGCAGGGGCAAAACCCCACAGCTGACAGAGCAGGCTCCTGGCTAGAGCAGACCAGACGGGTGCCAAGAGAGAGCCTGGGACGGGCGAGGTCGCCCCCGCGAGAGCCCCGTTGCGGAGCCTGAACTTCACCCTGGGAAAAATGGCAGGGCCACGGAGAAGTCCCGAGAAGGAGATGGACAACTAGGAGGAGGGCTGCATCCACGAGAACCGACGCGAACGGAGGCGGGAAGGCCTGCCCAGGAGTCAGGGCGGCAGGAAGACGCCTGATAAGGGGAACAGCAACTAGGAGCTGCTTGGGAAGCGGGGCTCGGAAGGGCCCCTGGGAGCTGCCAGGGGGAACCAGGGGACGAAACGGGCGTCGGAATGGGGGCAGTTTCGGGGGAAAGAGCGGAGTCCGCGGCTCGGAGGGGCGCCCCCCGAAGGCAGGGGCTGCGTCCCTAGGAGGGTGGCAGCGCACCCCACGCCGCAGCGCTGAATGGATGGGGACAGCGCTTTCCCAGTCACAGGTGCTCACCCGCGGTCCCCGCCCCTTCTGAGGACTCCTCTGGCAGGACCCGGGCCGCCCTGGAACTGCACAGAGCTCGGGGGCGTCCAGCCGGGCTGCCAGGGCCTCGCGGCTCGACCCGGGTCCCCAAACGGCCGCGGTCGGAACCGAGGCCACCCCGCGCGCCCGCCCCTGCCCCTGCCCCTGTCCCTGCCCAGCACTCACCACCCCGGCCCGCGCCCCCGGGCCCCAGGGCCGCGCTCCATGGCTCCCGGCCGCCCGCCCGTGCGTCCGTCGGTCTCTCCGCGCCCCGGCCCGGCCTCCTGCGCCGCCACCGCCGCAGCTCCCCCGCGGACGGAAGTGAGCTTCGTTCTCGCCACCGCCCAGGAAGTGACGCGCCGCAGCGCGCGGGGGACTGCAGGCGCCGAGCGACTGCACGACTCGCGTCCGGGGTCGGGGCCTTGACTATGGGGCGGGGCTGGACCGTCTAGGGGCGTGGTCTGTTGTTCTGTGGGCGGCGCCAAACTCAGGTTTCATTCATTCCGCGAACGGAATTGGTTGAAGTCTGTAAGTACTCGCCTCGAAAACAAAATTTACAGGGACGTCAAAAAAACTAAGACATCAATATTTAGAAATTTTTTGAAATATTTTTATTTCTGGCGCGATCTCGGCTCACCCGAACCTCCGCCTCCTGGGTTCAAGCGATTCGCCTGCCTCAGCCTCCCCAGTAGCTGGGATTACAGGCGCGCGCCGCCACCGCTGGCTAATTTTTGTATTTTTAGTACAGACGGGTTTTTGCCATGTTGACCAGGATGGCCTCGAACTTCTGACCTCAGATGATCCTCTTACCTCAGTCTCTCAACGCGCTGGGATTACAGGCATGAGCCCCCCGCTCCCGGCCTTTTTCTTTCTTTCTTTCCTTTTTTTTTTTTTTTTTTTTTCTTGAGACGGGAGTTTTGCTCTTGTTGCCTAGGCTGAAGTGTGCAATGGCAAGACCTCGGCTCTCCCTCCCGGGTTCAAGTGATTCTCCTGTCTCAGCCTACCAAGTAGCTCAGGCTGGCCTGAAACTCCTGACCTCAAGTGATCCTCCTGCCTCAGCCTCCCAAAGTGCTGGGATTACAGGTGTGAGCCACGGCACCTGGCCTCTTTTTTTTTTCAAGAGGGCATATTCTCTGTCACCCAGGCTGGAGTGCAGCGTTGCCATCATAGCTCACTGTAGCCTTGACCTCCCAGGCTCAAGTGGTCCTCCCACTTCAGCCTCCTTAGTAGCTAGGACTACAGACACAAGCCACCATGCTCAGCTCATTATTTAAAGTCTTTATATATTGCTCATCAGAGATTTTTTTGCATTCGTTTTTAAAGTATTACATTAGGCCAAGCACAGTGGCTCACGCCTGTAATCCCAGCACTTTGGGAGGCCGAGGCGGGTAGATCACCTGTGGTCGGACGTTCGAGACCAACCTGGCCAACGCGGTGAAACCCTGCCTCTACTAAAAATACAAAAATTAGCCAGGCATGGTGGTGGGCGCCTGTAATACCAGCTACTCAGGAGGTTGAGGCAGGAGAATCGCTTGAACCCAGGAGGCAGAGGTTGCAGTGAGCCGAGATCGTGCCAGTGCACTCCAGCATGGGTAACAAGAGCAAAACTCTGTCACAAAAAATAATAAAATAAAATATTACATTATGATTCCGCACAGTGGCTCATGCCTGTAATCCCAGAGCTTTGGGAGGCTGAGGGGGAAGGATCACTTGAGCCCAGTTTGAGACTAACCTGGGCAACATAGCCAGACCTTGTCTCTACAAACAAATATAAAGATGAGCCAGGCATGGTGGTGTGCACCTGTATTTCCAGGTACTGGGGAAGCCAAGGCAGGAGGGTTACATACGCCCAGGAGGTCGAGGTTACTGTGAGCTGTGATCATTCTACTGCAGTGCAGCATGGGAAACAGAGTGAGACCCTGTCTCCAAAGACAACTTAATAAAAAATAAAACTCTGATCGCTTCACTGCATTCCAGCCCGGGCGACAGAGCAAGCAAGATCCTATCTCTTTATAAAATTGCATTACGGGCCGGGCGCGGTGGCTCACGCCTGTCATCCCAGCACTTTGGGAGGCCGAGGCGGGTGGATCACGAGGTCAAGAGATCGAGACCATCCTGGTCAACAGGGTGAAACCCCGTCTCTACTAAAAATACAAAAATTAGCTGGGCATGGTGGCACGTGCCTGTAGTCCCAGCTACTCGGGAGGCTGAGGCAGGAGAATTGCTTGAACCCAGGAGGCGGAGGTTGCGGTGAGCCGAGATCGCACCATTGCACTCCAGCCTGGGTAACAAGAGCGAAACTCCGTCTCAAAAAAAAAAAAAAAA